>CM072527.1:19440936-19518523 GCA_036898135.1 Oncomelania hupensis | reverse complement strand
GACCTATTGGTTTGGCATTGCAGAAGGCGGAGGGATGTTGTATGGTATTGATTTGTTTGAACTTGTGTGTTTTTGGTCGAATGTCAGTGTAGTTTTCATCATTAGTGCTCTAATGCTAGCTGGAGGAATAACACGTATTTTGGAATTGTGAACTAAATAAGATGTGTAAGATGCTGTATTAATTTATAGATTTTACATTGTTTTGTCTTTTAAAGACAGATTCATGTTTTCCACGGGCTTTAATCATCAGCTTGCCGTTAGCTGATGTCGCTCTAGTATCTTCGGCATTCAATAAATCATTTCTTTTTCATGTCGGCAAGGAAAAGCAGATTTGTCAGGTGATGGGGATGACTCATTTCAAATCGATTGCAGTGTGTCTGCGCACTCCGCCGTGCTATCCGTTGATTTTTTTTTCTTCCTAGGTTCAGCTTCATCAGTTCACGAAAATCGAGAAAAACATAATATTCTAAAGTTATCTTAACAATTGTTGTTGTGTGTTGCCCGAACATTGCAATAGACAGAAAATAATTAATGTATTAAGCTTACTAGGTAGTCTACATAGTCTGCCAGACACAATTTTTGATTTTTATCTGACAATAAGGTTCTGTTTTATTGCATTGTATTGAAATATTGTTATTTTTATTCAGGCAGTTAAGTTGCTTTGCTGTTGCCTAGTATGTCCCCAGGCATTGATTTTTTTTTTAATCTACTTCTGATGCGTTGTTTCGATGTTACGAGTTATCAATTATTACTGCTAAGCCCGCACTCTAATTTTCCTAGCCAGACCTGTAACTCAGACCACAGGAGTCTGTAGCGAGTCTAACGCATGTATTGATTTGTTAACAAAATTAGGGATTGACAACATTCTTGGTATTCTCCGTATGCCGGAAGGGTTGTCTGGACAAAATGTAAAAAGTTGCGTAGTTTATCATTTAAAAAAAAATCTAATACAGTTTTTTTCCCCCAGAGTTTTTAGAAAGTGTTGTTGTGTTCTGTGATAACTTTCTCTCACTTTCGGAAAATGAAGAAAATATTACTTTGATCTGTTTTGTTTCTCCGGTCAAGTTATTGCAGATGTTTTATCAGTTCATGTGGAAGTTAAATCAGTTCACGGACAGTTTTGGTTGGGTCTGTAATAGATTGTTAGTTTTTTATATCCCGACTATTTTGTACACATCTTTGAGGTTGAGGTGACGTGTGGGTCGTTTCGGTTTGTTTCTTCTCTAATTGATTTCTCTCTACATCGTTTTCGATTTTATGACTTCCGACTCCATTAAGAAATAGCTTTTTAACATTGAGCAGTGTGAATGCATGCCTGTAGAAATCGAAACAAGCGTTGAATAAATCGCGTGAGAGAGTAAGAGAGAGAGAGTGCGTGTGTGTTGGGGGGATGGGGGGGGAGTTGTGTTTGGGCTCTTCTTCTTCTTCTTCTTCTTCTTCTAGTTTCAAGTTCTAGCTCTAGAGTTAACTCCTGAAGACCATATGAGCTTTCGGTAAGGTGTGTGTGGCTGGGAGCATTCCATTCATTAAGGACAGTCTCATCCACCTGTTTAATTACCCCCTCGTCATCCTACCCTTGCAGATCACGAAGGCTCTGTCAGCATAGAGGGTAGAGCAATCTCCAACCTCTGTTTAGCGGATGACATTGATGGATTGGCTGGAGAGGAACAAGAACTTGAACAGCTGGTACTGAGGTTTGACACCACCTCCAGAGCCTTTGGAATAGCAAAAAGTGCTGAGAAGATCAAAATGATAATCAACAAACCAATAGCATCAACACGGACATCAAAGTCCAAGGCCAATCCCAAGGCCTATCCCTCAACACAGTGAATAGCTTCATATATATAAGAACCATTGTATCAGACAAGGGGTCCCGACAGGAAGTCCTCAACAGGATCGCACAAACAACTGCTGCCCTGACAAGGTTGAAGCCCATTTGGAAAGACAGGATCATCAGTCTACACTCCAAGGTAAGGCTGCTGTGCTCCCTTGTCATCTCCATCTTCCTATACGTTTGCGAAACATGGACCATCACAGCAACGAAGAATACAAAGCATGGAGATGAAGTGATACAGAAGACTTATGGGCATTTCCTATACCCAGCACATCACCAACGATGAAATCCGACACACCATCACACAAGCGGAAGCCATTGGACAACACGATGACATGCTCACAATGGTGAAGAAACGGAAACTCCGATGGTATGGCCACGTCACCAGAGCATCAGGCCTTGCAAAGACCATTCTGCAAGGCATGGTGCAAGGAGGCAGAAGAAGAGGGAGACAGAAAAAGAGGTGAGAGGACACCATTCGAGAATGGACTGGCTTGACACTGAGCGAAGCTATGAGGGTTGCTGAGGATAGGGAAAGATGGAGTACACTGGTTAAAAAAACGATCATCTGTGGTGCCCCAACGACTTTGAAGTTGCGGGATAGGATAGGATAGGATCCCACCCTTCTCTTCCCCTCCCAAAAAAAGGGAGTGGGACTACACAGTTGGCTTACTGCCAGTAATGAATCACATTACCTCATTTATATACATTTAAGTGTTTTCACCTTAAAATCCAATGACTTATTACAATAAAACCGTGCATCATTCAATGTAATGACAGCTTTCATTGTGATGTTGGGCCTTTGTGCCTGCCGTTCTGTGTACGTGTTGTGTCTTTGACTGAGGGTTGTTATACATATGTTTTTAGTGTCAACAGCCAAGCTTGAGACAGGAAATTAGAGCTTTGTTTGAAAAATGTTTTTATTTTGATAACATGGAGTTAGAGAAGTTGTAACTATGTTTGTCCCAACACATTCTATTATTGTTTATTTTATTTATTTTTTAAACTTATTTATTTATTTTTTTAATTTACTTTTTACTTTTTTTTTTGAGGGGGAGGGGGGGGGGGATTAGGAGAAATTGAAAGTGTATAGCTCGTCAATCATCATTTCCAATTATTTGCTGTGTCAGCATTTTTCTTCATATTATGCATGTGAAAAACAAAGTTAAACTAGGCAGGCAGATATTATGTGCATGGACTATACTACTAGTATTACTAGCGAACAGACTGTTTATATGTATGCATAAACAACATATTTTATTTGCATTTTGGCCGTTATAGTGAACTCTAACATTATCTTCCCGATTCATGTTTAATCAGGTACAAGTTCTAAAACCGAATTTATTTCCATCTTCTTTGAACTCTATCAAATGTTTGATGCATGGCCACATAACCTATAGAAATTGAATACGCTACTGTACCAGTCAAGTGCAGTCCAATCTTCAATTATTAAGAATTATTGTAATTTGTATTGTGAGATCTGATAGAAACTGGAAACACTGCATGTGTAATCTGAGTGTCTGTAGTAAGAGTCAACGATAGTGTGCATCATAATTGTGTGTTCTTTGCCTGTGGAAAGTAAAACAAGCTTGTGTAGTGATGTAAACATGTACCCAGACTCTTCCTGTCTTGCAATTCCTCTGGTGTGGCTGCACTCATGGATTTTGTTAACTTCGGAGGAGAGGAATCAGAGGAAGAGTAAGTGTGTTTGGGAGCAGATGGTTTTAAGTTATATGTTAATTATAGGTGCTAATGTAAACATTTTAAGAAGAGGGCAAAAATAAATTGTTTAAAATGGGTTTTATTATTTTCTTTAAGCGTTCATTATAATATTTGCAATTCTAATTACTTATCCTGGACCTCTCGTTCTGGTTCTGTTTCATTTTTCTCATACTGACCATGAATGCAAAAAGAGCATTCATCACCATTGATGTTTACTTTACAAACAGGTTGTTCCCATTAGGTGTATGAGTCTGCATTTTGATGATTGCGCATGACTTTTCTGGCTGTAATAGATACTTTTAAATTCTTGCTCCTGACCCACCTTCCTCTCCACAAGGTTCAGCTTTTTATCATTTTGGATTATTCAATAACAGATGCCTTTATCATCATCATCACCATTATCATCATCATCATCATCATCATCATCATCATCATTATCATCAGCATCATCATTATCATACACATCATCCTCATCCTCATCAGAGCTTGTTCCTGAAAGGTCATTGCCGAATCAAAATCAATATTTCTTGGAACGTTTTCTGTAATTATTTCAATTTAGTTTCTTCTATGTTTTGTTTGTTTTTGCATGTTGTTTATTTACCTGATGTTTATTTTGCAAACTTTTCATGCAGACATTACGGTGTTATTTTATTGTTTGGTCTCAGGCTGGAAAAGGACTATACAGCATTAAAATCTAAAGAAAATGAGGAGCAGATTGAACTTAGGGTATGTATCGCTATTACATTCATTATTATCGCATTTTTTAAATTTCTTTCTTTATTTTATTTATGTACTGATTTATGTATTTATTTGTTGGCTATTTTTCTTTACAATTTGAAACTGTTTTACATGTAAAATGTCCTGGATTTATTATTATTCTTGTAGAGTTATCAAGCTGTTTGGTTATTTTAAGTGGTTAGGATTCAGACTCGTAAATATTTTGTGTTACACAAGTTTACAATTTCAGTTTATAGAATTTATAAGCACTTATATATATATATATATATATATATGGAAATTGGCAGTGGTGTGTTCTTTACCATTTTGTGGTATGTTTGTTCTAATCAGCATGCTCTGATGATTTTGTTTTACAGAGATTACGCACTGAAAATAGATTACTACGGCAAAGAATTGAGAATTTGGAGAAGGTAAGATTTTAAGAATAATTGTACTCTTGATAGATCCCAATTTGTTTGCCGTTCTTTTTGGCATTTTATGTTGCTTTTAATTTTAAAAAAAAAAGAATTTTGGTTACTCAATCAATGTCTTGAAGAATATACATGTGTAAGCATTGCTTTTTTTAGTTTGTGAACTATTAAGGAGTTTGTGGGGACAGGAATATGATAAATGGATGTTAGGGAGAGTGTGTGTGTGGTGCTGTGGGTATTTTAGTGTAAATCACGTCATTATCAAACATTGAAAAATACATTTTTCAGTATGTAGCACATTTTAAAGAATTAATATGTTTCTTACTGCAATTGTTGCAACTGTTGAAGCACAATGTATTTGTTTTAATTTTATTATTACTATTTTTCTTAATATTTTCAGTATTAAGTCATTATAGAACACTATTGCTAGCTTAGATTAGTGGAGAAATTAGTGGAGCATTTTGTGCACAACATGCCTATGTAATAAACCACAGTAGTGTAATGTAGTGGACCTGGTGTTTGGTGTTGACACACATGTTTGTGGTGGCACTGTTGGCCTAGTTCTTCATTGTTATAGTTACTTTTGCTAAACATGTTTAACTGTCTGCTCCCCTCCTCATGCTTTTAAGTGAGTTTCATGATCAGAGCAGGGGGTGAGGAGGGGAGGGGATGGATGGATTAGTTGTTCATCTTGAATTACAAATAGTCTGTCAGTTGACATCAAAAGGATGTAGTTTGTCAGCTTGAATTGTCATGTTATTGTGACAGTTGGACAAGCTGACAGTTAATTTAATGGCAATGCAATCTGGTGGTAATGCAGGCTTGTGAGCTATTTGAATTGCAAATTCTGTATATATGTGCATCTCATTGGAATACCAAATGTAGGGTACATTCCACCATGGTACACAGCACATTCTTTAAGGTGTGAATATTAATATTGCCTCAAAATTTAAGTTGCCAATTTGACATTTTATTTGACTTATTACATTTACCCAGTAGGTGGGAAGTATACACATTTTAAAACAGTTCAAATGGTTGCAAATATTTATGTTGAGTGCAGTATTTCCTTTGGTAATTTGGTATGAACCATAAATCATATGGAACTAACAATCACTGGTTTTGCATTTTTATGGTGCTGTTGGTTGATAATATTATTAACAATGCTGTGAGAATCAGTAGCATGCATATTGTTAGTCTCTAGATGTCCTTTGAAGCAACAAGCAAACAAAAAACCAAATACATGAATTAAATAAATATTCATATTTGCTGATCTTCTCTCTCCATTTCAGTTCACCCTGCCATTATATTAAATAATATATATGCATGTGCCTTCTTTATAAATTATAAATGTAAAATTCTGCAGAATAGAAGTTCTGTGAAAATGCATGTTAAATCTTAGGCACTTGTATACATTTTTTGGTGACGTTTATTAGTGAGGCAATAAAACAATTATGAAAAAATATTTGTCCTGTGGGGAAAACAAAATCTGTAATCTCAAATTATGCATACGATACAGGCCTGTATTATGCTCCCTTTTGTGAAGAAGCATTCAAGTCATTGAGGTTTTGCTTGATAGATAAACTTCAATCATGATGGTTTACATACCTTTCATAAAATGCTGCTAGCTTAGCAGTTTCTAAAATCTCAATGATTGATTGAAAGATTAAAATTGCCCAATCAGTTCATGCAATTTCCTAGCATTTTAAAGCCAGTTGTAGTTTTCTTTCAGAATTTTAACTTCTTACTTTCTCCTTGTGTTAGCATTTTACTATTTTGTACTTCTCATCTGTGTTTTATTGCAATTGATTCTTGACTTACTGTATTTACATAGACTTTTTGCGCTTGTTGGTTTCTTTGGCTTTTGAAAATGGTTATTCACATCGTTGTTGAAATTCATGTGTATTGAATGTACTAGTACAATCATTGCCTTTGACACTATCTTTCTCACTACTTATTTGTGTCATATCACCTCCTTGAATATTTATAGGTCGAAGCCAAATTGATTCGTCAACATGAAGTGAGTTACTTGCCCCTTTCTTGTATGTGTCTGCAGAGTTATCTTTTCTTGGCTGTCATTTTCCTAAATATTTCTTCAAATTTTAATTTTTGTTTTTCCTTATTGTGGAACGTCTGTATAAAGAAAAGTATTTTGTAATAAGTTTTCTAGATGATTTTTGTAATTTTTTTTTAAATTTTGTTTTCTAAATACAGGTTTAGTGTTAGTTTTTATTTGTCATTATAAACGTTGCCTTGGGTGTATTTTTACGGGAGCATGCTATTTCTTTAGTAATAATGTTATGTTAAAATATGCTGTAGAATACAAGGTTATGAGTATTTATTTTTTGGTTATTTTATATATTTATTATTTACAATGCAGAAGCATGGAATTATTTGTATAGTTTGTTTGTTTGTTTAATGTGTGTGTGGGTGTTGAAGTACATTATGAAATTCATGTGTTTTTTGTACTTTTATTTATTTATTTATTTGTTTATTTATTGTATGTTCAAACGTTTTGTGTTTGCTCCTGTAAAATAATTTCATTTCATTTCTTTGTTTTGTTTTAGTGTTGTTGCGACTATGTCTAGGTTATAATATTGGTTTTGTTTCATTGTTGTTGCTGTAACTATCTGGCTGATGTTTATCTGCTAGCTTGTATAATTATATAATAATAAATAACTGTCTGTTGGTAATATTAGATGCAAATAGGCTTAATTTTATATTCGAAAGGTCTCTCTCAAAATGATAATGTTTAATAAATAATAAATATTACATGCAACTAGGCTTCATTTAGTTTGTTAAAGTTATCTCAAAATTTCATACTTCAAGTTTTATTTTGATTCACATTCAGAATTTGATGATAATAATGTGATGTTCTTGTTTGAAAGGCATTTAAATGTCATATTATCCCAAAGTCAATATACTAGTAATAAAATATTTTTAAGAAATAAATTAATGTATAATTTCAAGACAATAATCTGTCTATTATGACTTTCACAGTGTAAACAATTATATTTTTTTATGGTCGAATTTTGTCACCACTTTCCTAAACAACATAAATTACTTCTGATCTGTTGTTGTCTGACCTAGGCTCCCTAAAATTACAAATATACATGTTAAACTTCACTATGCTTGCAGTTCTTGCGATGCAGTTAGATAGAATTGTATAAACCAGACAAGATATATTTTGTTAAGGCACGTATACATATCCTATTACAACAGTTTAAAGTATTTTTTTTAATGTTATAATCCTTGGTGTCATCTTATAAAATGTAATAATCACGCGTCATATGTATAAATCCTAATTTTTTTGAAGTCGCTACAGGTTTAAACAGATTTGCATGCAGAGTAATTATGACTCAAAAGTAAAGTCAGACTACATGACAATACTTTTGACATTGAAAATTCTATAAAATTGTGCTATTTCTTTACCTAAATTTCCCTTATTCTTACTGTTGAAGCAACGTCAAATCACATCCTATCTTTTCTATTCTTTCCACTTTTGATGCCTTCATCACATTTGAGTATGATTCTGCTTCAAGACTGCATGAATGCTTCAAGAATGCCAGTGTTGTAAATCACTGCACATTATCATTCATCATCCTTGAAAATATATGCTCACTTTAATAATTTAGGTAAACATTTATTACCATTTTCATCCTAAGACCAGTTATATTCATACCATATGCATTCTAACCCAACTCTTGTTCAATATAGGGCTATGTAGACTAGCTCTGGCCCTCACCCTAGACCTAATCCTAATATACTGAAACTGGGCTAGTAGTCATGGGCATATGATTACTTCTATGTTAAAGTCATATCAAGTTATAGTCATAGGATGAAGATGGGTTATAATGTTTACTGCTTTACTCTTCTTGTTAATCAATATGTATAGGCAATTCTGATTAATTCATCTACTAATACAACAAAAGTTGATGTAACGTATCAGATATATTTGATTTAAGAAGCAATCGGAGGTATTTTCTTAACTAGTACAAAATGCTTTCCTTTTAATCTCACATAATATCAGTGGTGTAGAAATAATTTATAATGTAATGCAGATGTATGCAATGACTTTGTGGTTTGATGAAAGTTTGAACTCTATTCATTGTTGTTTACTAACATATTATCAATTGAATCACATAGCTGTTACTGACACTGTTGTTTTTAGACATCATTGCTTGTTTAGATTAAAGATTGATTAATAATGACATTTTAAATGGGCTGTCAACTGATTTAATTTATGTTGAGCATGGCTTCTTACAAGCACTGCAGACATTGAATTTTTTTATTTTTTTTAGGGGGGGGGGGAGGGGAAGGGGTGGAGTAGATGAAATGTTGCATCGTTTGTGCAGACGATAGACCCAAACCCCGGCATCTCCACTGCAAGAAAAAAATATTCATGCACTCTTCTTATGTAATGTTTGTATGCATCATTTCACAATAACCCTGTCATGATCGCAAATATTTCAGTGCCATGGATATTTATGATACTGTCACACTTATTGTCAGTCTTCTATAGTTGCAATACTGTATAATATTATATGTCTATAATATGTGTCAATGTTCACAGTAATCTCTTTCAAACAAATCATTTTTTGGGGGGGATATAACTTAGCATGAGTTAACATTTTAAGTTGGAGGATTTTATATTATTTGTTTTTGGAAAGACATTTGATCCAACAGTAAGCATAATATTATTCTTAGACAACAGCTAATACATGTAATGCCAAAAGATATTATAATATAATTAATATAATAGATAATTTGAGGTATGTAGTTAATCAGGTTGAACTTTATTAAAAACAGCAAATTTTAAAAGTTTGAAATATATCCCCAACTTCCTGTTAGGATGTTGTTGTCTCTCTATCCACCACTGTTTGTTCACTCCACAGACACCCAACAGTTCTATTGGCTCACCATGTTACATTATTTGGTTTTCTGTCTGTAGCTGTTTTGTTCCCTAAAATGTACTCTTTCTCTTTCCCTCGCCCAACACCATAGTACAAATCCCACTTTTGGCTTACCTGTGAATTCTTTCTTTTCCGTTGCCAGTTACCCTCACTTCCTTCATTGCTCAGTTTATATATGAAATCAGTTTTCTAAGTGAGTATTGTATTGAACAGCTTATGGTTACTAATTAGTAATAATTAGTATTAAAAACAAATCAAATGTACACACGTTACTTTTTTTTTCTTTCTGCTTTTATATGCATGTCAAGCAGTTTTCAAGGAGATTTCTCAAACATCAAAAAAACAAATTCTATGGTATTATCAAATCTTAATATAATTTCTTAAGTTTTGTTAACTTTTGTCTCCTGTTTATATTGTCAGTACTTCACTATATTAACCAGTCAGCTTATATTATCTGCATCACAACCTTTGCATGGCAGGAGCAAGCGAAACAGAATCCATAATTTATGTTATTTATCAGTTTTTTGTTGCATGATGTCTGCACCCTAATTAAAATGAAGATGGGACAATTTAAAGCAGTGTTGGACCTAAAATCAATTTGAAAGATGTTATCTCCTCTTGGAATTTTGGTGATTTTTGTTGAAGAGCAGTATTTTAATTTAAACAGACTTGAAATCTCACTGTACAATTATGTATGGCCACTTTTCTATTGAATCTTACTTTTCCATAAATCTTACTTTTCTAAGTAAGCGAGCGTTGTGGCCAAGTGGGCTAAGGCGGGACTAACTTGACTTGTCCACAGGCCAAAAACCAATGGCGCCTGACAGGTGTGGGTTCGATCCAGCATCTGGGCGTCATGTTTCTCCGAATATTATTTACTTTCGACTCGGGCAACGGGGGTTTTCTCCGGGTACTCCGGTTTTCTCCCCCAGCAAAATTTCAAAATCACAACTAATGTTAGTTAGGTTGGGTTTGGACGCGCCACAGGCTGCGACTACGCTTTCCCCAGGGGAGGCGGCCCAGAATTTCCCTATGGAAAAAGGGACAATAAGGTAAAATAAATAAAAATAATAAATAAATAAAATGTAAAATCTCACCTTTTGTTTTGTTAGGAGTCGTCGTCACTGGCTGACCGACTAATCCAAGACCAGGTTACGAGAGCACAGGAAGCAGAAGACACTTACGCACTGCGAAATGAGTTGTCCGTCACCAAACAACAACTCACAGAGACAACCAAGAAACTGGAGGAAGCTCAGGACATTATCGGTGACATCAGAAAGCGAGTGAGTGTATACCTGTGGCTGTAGTAACAGTGATGTTGCTAGAAATTTTCAACATAGCCTATTTGTTGTTTGTAGATTATAGTCACACGACACTTTCGCATATAGGTGACTACTGGACCGATTTATACTGACACCAGCGGGCCAGTTGTTGGTAAAGGGGAAAATAATATGATCACACGTTGACCAATCCGGGATTCGAACCAGCGACATTTCGGTTACTAGCAAGACGCTCTTACCAACTGAGCTACCCGGCCCCATCAACCTATTTGGCCGATTCAGTCACAAACCTTTAGGACATTTAAAAAATATTTTGGCCATCATTTTGACTTCTTTCCAACACCAAACGAGAGGCCACTGACAAGTTACGGTTTCTTTTTCGGCGGCATTTTGAAAACGAAAAGTTTTATTGCCGGAAGCACGCTGTTCGCAACAAGGGGAGTTACTCTAACTCTCTCTGCTGATGCATGTGTCGTCTGCTTGGCGCTTCCGACACGCGATGTTTGACAATAACTCGTAACATTTTTATTTATCCAATAGGAGATTAATATGCCCAGAAGCAATAACGACAAAACAGACATGAGACAAGCAAAGAACGGACAAAGGGTGGCCGATTGAGGCGTAAAACCTTAGGACAGCGGGCCGATCAGAACATGACTTTTTCGGACATTTTGGAATTTTATTGGTGATTTTTCAATATTCGTTGGTGGCCCCCAGTTTTTTCATGGGAGTTAATGTAATTTGTTTTCAGCATTTGAACAGTTCCCCCTTTCCGTCCCTCTCCCACCCTACACCCCTTTCAAATGTTATGTCAACGGTTGGTTAATGAAGCAAGTGATTGGGTCAAAGGTATAGGTGACAGGCTCAAATAAACATGCATACAAAACAAGCCAACAACATTTGGGGTAATTATAGTGGGTAACATTGCCAACAGCATTTCTTCTTCTTCCTTTATATGGACAGGGTTCACGGAACGTCCATTGCCCAACAGTTGGAGAGCCTGAGCTGATGGATACAGACAGTGGGTGGCCCATAGGCTCAGTAAAATGCATTCAAAGTTGTTTTTTTTTAATACAGGCTATGAGTCTGTAGATCACTACAGGATGACTGGTCCAAACTGACCAGCCAGGCCTGTGGTGAAGGACTCCAAAGACACAAAGTTTGCTAGTTCAAAAACTCAATTGAAAGCCTATAATTAAACAGATTTATTTATGAGAGAGGGAAGAAAAAAATAAGTACAGCGTTATGGTGTTAACAGATTGATTAATTAAGACTTTTATTTGCTTGAAATATTACAAGAATTTGCATTGCACATCAGGGAATAATGCAACAGTAAAAACATTATAAACAATTTAGATCTATTCACTCACATTCCACAAAACATAATGCACGGCACATACCTATGCCGTTAACAAACAATAGCACACACACGGAGTCCCAATAAAAGGTAAGCCAAGTGCAGAGTTTGTGTTCCCTGATGCCTGTTAGTCAAGTGGGTTACCATGACTGTGTTTGAGCGACTATTTGTTCCAGCTATTGCAGTACTCATGGCTCATAACCTGCGCACCTTGTCGCCAGACTAAAAGTTGCTTGTTGCTGGCGCTCAGAGGTACATTTGCTGAAGTTTCGCCTCAGGAAACCCATCGCCTTGTTGCCCTTGTTGATTCGATGTGTCTGTTCCAGGAGAGGTCTTCTGGATGCCTCTAGATCATACTTGCTAGATGTTGTCTCCAGTTTCTGACCACGGAGGCTGTATGATGATGGAAAACGGTCTTGTTGTTATTTGTTACAATGCAGTTGGTGCTCTAGGGATGAAACATTTTGCTGAAGCTGTAGGCTGTCCTTGAGTGGTGTGATCTTTTTAAAATGGAGACAGTCATCTGCAAACAGCTTGGTAAAACTAACCTGACACAGTCTGGAAGATCGTTGATAAATGCAAGGAAGAGGAGGGGGGCCAAGGACAGTACCCTGAGGAACTCCAGAGACAACTTTGACAGAAGTTGAGAGGTGACCCATCCGTTGCTGGACCTGATTAAGGAATGTGGAGATCCACTTGAGGGTTTTATTCCATTCGCCATAGTACTCCAGTTTTGGAAGCAGGCCTGTATTGGGAATCTTGCGAACACCTTGAAGAAGTCCAGTAGGATAACATCGACCTGGACGCCTTGAGCCAGTTGTGCGATCTCATGTACTGTGGTGATGAGCTGTATTTCGCAAGATTGTTTCTTTCTGAATCCATGCTGTGTGTCAGTCAGGATGCGGTGGTGGTCGAAGTGCATCATGATAGAATTGCGAATAATGTGCTCGAGTATCTTGCACGTGATGGGGGTCAGCGAGACTGGATGATAGTTCACAGCAAGATGTCGCTCACCCTTTTTGAATATGGGCACAACCAACACGTGTCGCCAGTCAGACAGGACTTTTCCAGTGTTCAGTGAGATTTGAAAGAGTTTGGTGAGGATGGGTGTTAATCCCTCAACGACTGTCTTCAGAATAAAGGCAGGAATTGAGTCTGGATTTATCGCTTTGTCTTCTCTGTAGATCTTTAAGCAATACCGTACTTTTTTCTCACCGATCCGGGTATCATCCATTGATTGGAAAGGGCTGTCTACCTTGCTTGGCATATGAGATGTGTCGTGGTAAAGCCAACCCAAAACTGGTCATTCAGAATCTCTGCCTTCATTGCACTGTTGCTCTGCAGGAAACCATCAGTATTCTTTAGCTGTGCGACACCAACAGAGTCTTGCCCCTTGCTCTTAACAGAGGCACACAACTTCTTGCTGTTGTTGGTGAAGTTGTTGCTAACAATATCTTCCATGTCCTGTCTGTGTGCCTGTCGGATATAAAACTTCACATCTTGTTAGCGGCCCAGGTTCCTGTTTTTCTTTTGTGGGCTCGTTGCTTCCTGTGGATGGCTCTTATGATATCGATGTTAATCCATGGATAAGAGTGGCGACTTGCAAACATCTTGGTAGCATATTACTGGTCAATAGTCAGTAAATAAAGAAATCCTTTAGGGTTTGAAAAAAAAAGCTGTAGTGTAGTTGCATGAATTGTTGTGGTCATCAAGAACTTGACTCTGCAGTGTATTATTATTGTTACAATGATGTCATTTATATGTTTGCAGACCAACATCATTGAAGGTGCAGTTCAACTGTCTGAGGAAGAAGAGAAGAACATGGTACAGCATCTGCAAGAAGAACTGATTGCTGTGAGACTGAGAGAGGCAGAAACCATCACATACATTAAAGGCCTCAAAACCAAGATATCGGAACTGGAAGATGTAAGTGGGATTTACAGCAAGAAGCTTGAAAATATTATAATGTAGTCTTGCATAATCATTGTTTTGCACATAAAGCAAGCGCTAGCCTGTTTAACCTATTTCATTTGCAAAAATAATCATTCGTGATTTTATATATAGATAGATATAAAACATAATTTATAACATATATATATATCCTCTCCAGCAAGAAAGACATATTGCAACAAGACTTGGATAGACTACAAACGTGGACCAAGCGGTAAACCTATATTTTTATGTTGATAAATATAAAGTGTTGCATTTAGGCAGGAACAACCCTGGATATGACTACCTTATGAACACGGATGTCTAGAGACCAATACTGAAGTGTAGTGAGGAAATAGATTTAGGAGTATCTTTTGATGGGATGCTTAGTTTTGATATACACATGAACAGTTATGTAAACAAACCGAACACAATGATTGGATTAGTAAAAAAAGAACTTTTAATTTCCTTGATGAGATACATTTGGTAAATTATATAAGGCATTAATTCGACCTCACTTAAAATATGCGAATATTGTGTGGTGCCCAATGCTCAAGAGGCAATCAGTAATGATAGAAAGAGTTCAGAGACAAGCTACAAAGTTGCTAAAAGAATGTCATTATATATCTTAAACAAAGAGATTGAATTATCTCAAACTGCATTCTTTATATGGACGTAGAGTTAGAGGAAACTTAATTCAAGCTTTTAAAATATATAATAAAATTGATGATTAGAATGGTCAGATTATTTTTTTTACACCTCATCACAACAAAACTAGGAACCCAGAAGGTAAGATACTTAAAGCAGCATTCTAATACTAACATCAGAAAATGTTTCTTTGCTAAAAAGAGTTTCTTCGCATCGGAACAGTGTACCACTAAGAGATGTATTCTTTTGCTTTGATGAGTAATACACGTAGGAACACTTCATGCATATAGACCCAACACAGCGGCTCAACCAAAGCTTGTCAGATTTTGAGGTTAGGTTAGCCAGGCTAGCTATTAATAGCTTCACCGATGCTTCCTTTCTCTAGAAGGGGGTGCAGGCAAGCTATAAATAGCCCACAGCATGCGAAACGCAGAGGCTTTAAAAAGTGCTGATCACATAGAAATTGAGCTGGTGTGCCAAGCAAAGTGTGGATGAGGTAGGACGTTCATAAAGGTTTCACAGCCTGCTGCGTCCTCAACCTACCACTACTAGTGATACGCACACACGTACACACACTTATATTACACATTCTTTTAATCCATTCTTCCGTTGTATAGTTAATGTCTTCCAACCTTTTGTTTGTTTGTTTTTTTCCGCCTGTCCTTTATCTCTTTCATTTTCATGTGTCAACAGGTAGGATCCAAAATATAAACTATAAAAATCCAAATAAATTATATGCATTATTAACGTTATGCTGTGCAGACAAATCTGCGACTTCAGCGTGCCCCAAGCAATGATGTGCAACACTTGCAGGAGGAACTCATTGCCGTCAAACTGCGGGAGGCAGAGCTCAGCCTCTCTCTCAAAGAGCTCAGGCAGAAAGTCAAAGAAATCGAGTCTTATTGGGAGGTAAGTACATTTTCTCTTGTAATTTTAGTTTCAGTGGATATATAAGGTGGGTGTAGTAGGGGGCTGTAGAGGGGAGGGGAAGGTAGTATGTAAGTTTGAGAGAGGTCAACATAGACTGAGTCATATTAACAGAGTACTTGTTTTAAGGATGCTTTATTGAATGTTTCACTTCATAAAAGAATAATTAAACAACAAATCATAGATCTTACAGATTTAAGAAAACCATCTGATGCCTAAGACCACTTGGCTTCAAGCTCTAATTTCAACCTGCACTTTATGCAACTCCATGAGCTTGTAAGTACAGCATATTAGAATATTTACTTTATGTTGTGGACTCACAGGCACACATGGAGCGGATGGCCACCGGGGGGCCACCGAAGGAAAAGAATTCCAAAGCAGAGATCCGACACCTGCAGGAAGAAGTGATGACTGTGAAACTGAAAGAAGCCAGAGCTGTGGCGGACCTGAAGGAAGCCAAACAGAAAGTTATGGAATTTGAAACGCAGGTACAATTCTTGAGCGTTGTTGTTAGCTTTTTATGAGTTTGCTATAATCCTGTTCAATACATTTCGATTCAATTTAATTTCTGAATACAAAGATTTTAAACAGAAAGAAAACAACAAAAATAGAAATTGTTCTTTTTTTCAGATGTATAAAAGCTTCTCTTTTTATGGAAAAGGGAAACAAATAATCGCTGTTATTATTTATATATATATATATGCTTTAAAGATGACACGAGGGGTAAATGGAACAGAGTCATTAAAAAAGGTCAAGTCATATGAAAAAGCATGTTCTGCCACTTCATCAATTGAAGGCCTAGTTCAACAGCATCTGAAACCCACAGCATACATTATTACCTCAGAGGCAGTTCCTGTACTATTATTATTATTACTATTATTATTATTATTATTGCAGAATCATATTTGCCAGAACCAGATTCGGCGAATGAACGAGGACAGCAAAAATCTGCAGCAGAAGCTGGAAGAAGCAGGGGAGAGAGAGAAAGAACTCAAGGTCAACCTCAAAGATGTCAGCCGCAAGCTGGATGATATGCAAAGCACAGTATGTACCGAAGATGGTGATGATGCCTGTTCTTACTCATCATATTTTATTACCATATCCACACCAGCTCAATTCCTATGTGAGCAGCACTGTTTAGTGCCTCCACATTTTGCTGGCTGCGGGCTATTTATAGCTTGCCTGCACCCTCCCTTCCAGTGAAAGAAAAGGAAAAGAAGAATCGGCGAAGCTATTTATAGCTAGCCTGGCTGACCTAACCTCAAAATCTAAAAAGCTTTGGTTGAGTCGCTGTGTACCGGCCCATTCCGAACATTATTTTTATTACTCCTGAACGGCCTAGTTTCAGTTTCGTTAGTTTCCTGCTTATTTGGTTGAAGTCTGAAAATAATGTACTTCAGTGTTCATTCTGGGATGGTTTTACATCATTTCTCTTCCACTAGTGAAGCTTGTAGTTTAAACTGCTGGATCTCATAAGTGTTTAATGTGTGAACTGAATGGTATATTTCCCAAGGAAAGGTGCCATACATAAATATATTTAATCTTGTCATGATGAAGATAATTTATGATGATGATGGATGATGGTGATTATTGATGAATATCTTGGTTTGTGTGTGTACAGTGCAAAGAGGAAGCTATGATGGCCAGAATCAAGGAAGCCGAGAGGGATCAGATCATAGCAGAATTACGGCAGAAGATTGCAGAAATCGACATTCAGGTATTGTGATGGTGATGACGATGATAATGATGATGTTGATGATGATGATGTTTATAGTAACAGTAAGTGGTCTCACTAGTTGCTGGAGTCGTGAAGGAGCAGTGTGTATATTTTATGTTTATAATCATTTTTTATTGTTTAATAAGAAGAAATCTAAACCTAATGTGTTAAACTCAAGGTCCGCTGGATACAATTATATCCGGTCTGAGAGAGAATTTTAGGCACAAATATTTTTCAATGGCCCTGCGATATAAAGAGCAAATCAGATTCCCTAATTAGCAGCCTTGCTGAACGATAGACTACATAAGTGCGTTCTCGCTTCGATCAGAATAAGTGAGCTAGCGTTATGGGCTAGGCGGGACTAACTTGCCTGTCCGCAGGCCAGAAACCAATGGCACCTGACAGGGGTGGGATTGATCCAGCATCTGGGCGTTATGTTTCTCCGAATATTATTTACTTTTGACTTGGGCAACGTCTTGGGGGTTTTCTCCGGGTACTGCGACTACGCCTTCCCCATGGGAGGTGGCCTGAAATGTCCCAATAAAAAGGGACAATAAAGCGTTGTTTTTTTTTTAAAGTGAAAATAAAAGTTGTGTAGTGAGGGGATGTTTGTCGTTACAATAGCCTAGCAACGTTCAGTTATTATTATTGAATGTTACTTATTGACTGTTTATCCTATTTGGCCCTCAACCTTATGTGTGATTTGAGTTTTTGCCTGCTGAGCGATGGATTTTGACAGCCCTGATGTAAAGAGTTTGACTGAAGAAGTAATATAGCTAGTTACAGCTAAGGTGTTTATTTTTATTGTTATTTGTTTATTTATTTCTGTTTTTTATGTTTTTTTATGTTTGTTACCTGTGTACAGAGAGAGGAGATACTGACTGCCGGGCAACTGCAGAACAAGAATGAGCATGACGACCTCGAAAACCAGATCTACGACCTTCAGGATGAGGTTAGCAAGAGGAGAAAGGGGTTGAGGAGTGTCTCGAATGATTCTCTGTCTTTCTGTCTGAGGAGATGTGTCTCTAATGATTCTCTGTCTTTCTGTCTGAGGAGATGTGTCTCTAATGATTCTCTGTCTTTCTGTCTTTCTGTCTGAGGACAAGTGTCTCTAATGATTCTCTGTCTTTCTTTCTGTCCCTCTCTCTGTCTCTGCCTCTTGTTTCCTTGTGGCAAAGTTAGTTATTTAATTTTAATTTTAAATATTAAATCGTGTTCCTCTATGCGTGAGTGCAGGTGTATGATTAAACTAACTCAGAGAAGGACTGATTATAAGATTAGCAAATTAATGCAAAAATCGTTTTCTTCTGGTAATAAAATATTGGATCTGAATCTCTCTCTTATAGTAGGTAGTCAAAAGCCATTTTAAAAAAATGATTTCCTCATCACAAAACTGACATAGATTTAAAGAGCTTTTCATTTTGAACACAGTGGTATATTTTTTTCCCCCATAGGACAAATAGGTAAAAAGTTATTAATGTTTGAAAATGCCGAATGTTGGTGTTTTTTTGGCAACGTTTTGGAATTGAAGAAATTGACAACTTTGGAGTCTCAAAGTGAAGCCAATATTGATACCAGAAAGCTGATTTTTGACAGGTAACCCCTTCATATGTTATACTCCAAGCCCAATTTTCTTCAGGCCTATCCCATGTAATGTTCAGCCGTTTTGGTGCTTCAAAGTTGGGAAATCATCAAATTCGCAGGGCGTGCCGGCAAATTATAGGCCTACTAGTGTGCTACTACGCTCAGCACTCGTGTCGCTGAATAGGCCTACGAGTTGGCCATGGCCGCAAGAAAATCCGAACACCGTTTGGGTACACTTTTCTACGGCAAAGCGCTCCGCGATAGAGTAATGCACAAATTAATAAATACCCTAGTTTTATAAAGGAAAGTCTGCTCTTTATTTCTTGCTAATTTTTAAACTTCTAGTTAAAATCAAACTTACATCAAAACCGCTTTATCCACTTTGTTCAGCTCGTAACAAAACTTTTACACCATGAGAGCCCACCATATTTATATGTAAATGAAGCTAAGTATCCGAACTTCTCATTGGTTCTTATTTTTAGGCCATCCAATGAACTATCTCAAAGCGCTTAGCGTTTGAAACGAACCACCTCTCATCAAACGACGCTGACAACTTTTTTGCACCGAGATTCAGCGCTCGGATAGGGGCGTATTCAAAAGCTGTTTTCTCGGAATCTTTCGCATAAACATGCATTAAAAACAACACAGATGTAAAGATAAAGCTTTCAATTTTTTTTTTAATACAGCCACTGTTCGTTTTAATGCAGTTTTACATTAATAATAAGTGTTGAAAGTGAAGTCAAAACTGGGTCAAACCTGCTGAGCGGACAAGAGCCAATGAAGGGCTTTGACTACCTACTTATAGTGTTGAAAGACAGTTAGAACAGTTGACTGACAATATCTTCATTTGCAGGATACATTGTGCATTATTTATCATTTGCAGGAGACAATGTGCATTATTTATATTCTGTTTGGTTCATTTATTTATTGGTTTATTATTTTGTTTATAAGTTTATATTACTATTTGAATAATTATGCGCCTTCAATCACAAGTTTCTCTCGTTATAAATTCCTGTATTATTATTTATTATTATTATTAATTGTTCACCTTTACCAGATGATCCAACTGAAAATGGCCACACCACGGTCAAGTAATGCCCCTATGATTGCCCGTGACAGCGTGATGACAGCCAGCTTTCTGACTGTGCACGAGTCAGACGATGAATGGGACACGGAAGTCCGGGACTCTGAAAACCTTGATCGTACGCTGTCTGACATCATAGAGGGACGATCGCCGCTCACCACCCCTCACAAGGACATCCCACGATTCAGCTCACTGGATGGAGAGGAAGGGGGAGGGTCTTTAGGCACTGCAACAGGGCTGTCTCTCCCTCTACAGTCTTCCAGTCAAAGCGCATCTGTGATGGGACAGGAGGAGGTGGCCAAATGGTTAAACGCATCCCCTTCTCCCCCCACACCCCATAGGACAGATTCTAGTCAGGGTACAAACCTAGACTCTCGGGACTGTGAGAGAGTGCCTCCCAACGGGCGTTCAGCTAATGGTGATTGTTCTAGCGGTGTAGACTCCGGTGAAGTGTCGGACAGCAGAATAAGCGCAGCCTGTGATGAGAATTCCAACAAGCAAACTGTCTCCAACTTGTGCTCCTCCCATTCTAACGGGGAGGTATCCACGGTGATGTGTTCAGCCGCTGGCAGTGATTCCAAGACAGGTGAGTCATGGGTGGATACAGTTGAAAACGGTGACCCTGGTGATGCTGATTATGACAGCAGTAGCACTCTTGATGCTTCTTACGATGACATTGTGTTGAAAGAGTCCACTGTGTAATGCCGTATAGAGAAAATACTGCCTTAGTCTTACTAGTGAAGCCATTTATTTTTATTTTCTTTTTTCACATGTACGGTGTATGGTTTATAGAGTTACACAATCGTTAATATGAGTTACCACAGTGACATTGTTTGGTGCCTAAACATGTAACTACATCACATTACCTTGCTGTGAATAGGTGCCAAGCTCTTATTAGGTTATTGACAGCAGGATAATGAATGAGATTTGACGAGTCATTACAAAGCTTGCTCTGATGAAAATGGTAAGTTAGAAGCTTAGTGTGTGTTTTAATTATGCAGAAACAATCATTTTACATCACTGTGGATAGATGCTAGGTGGTTTGCCCATTGCAGATTCGAACAATAAATAAGAAAAATTACACTTACAAAGCTGGTCCACAAGAAAGTGACGGATTTTTAAAACCTCTTTATGTTCCAGATTCGTTTATTCTTATTCTTGTTTTGCCTGGGGCCGGAAACCACTTTTCCAATGTAAACCTTTGAACAAATAGATATCTGATGTGTGAAGGATCCTAGGACTGTATAAAAATAATCACAATAATAATAAAACACAGAGGGAAAATGGGCATTACTGTTAGAAAGCAAGCCCCAATGAAAGCTGTACTTTAAAAGCTCACTCCCATACTACATAGTTGTAGTGTGTTAAAAAATTAATGTATTTCTATATTATTGATTGTGCAATTAAAAGTGTACATATTGAAACCATGACACCTGTGGGGTTGCTGGGAGTTTCTGTATAAATAGTATCCCCACTTTCTGGAAATTTAGTACTTTAATTTCCCACTGTCGCGGTCTTTCTCATTTGTTCTTTGTAATTCCCACTCTTTTCTATCTATCTACTATACTATCTTCTTCGCTAGACCAGTCACCTACCTTTTTTTTTTTGAAAAATCTTCCAAAACTCCTCATTTGTGTATGAGGTCTGTTGGGTCAGCTTGAGAATATTGGACGCTTTCTGCCAAATGGTCACTAGGACTTCCTGTGATATTATGATTTAGCAATGTAGGCATTTTATATATGCGTTTTGTTGATATTTTATAATGACGTTTATATTCTTTTCTTTGTTTTGTAAACGGGGGTTCGATAAATTAGAGTATAGCCTCAGCCTCCCCTGAGTAAGATGCCTTTATTGTAAAGTGACCAGCTGGTGGAGTCCCTTCAGTGTTACCACTAGGGTTGTTTCAGCAGATCTTTTATACGGATGTGAGTCCTCTTTCAACCAAGTTGTGGTCTTAATTTTTTGGTCCTGATTCAGCTCTTTGCAGTCCGCTGGACCCTGTAAGCAATAAATAACTAATAGTTGAACAATGGTGCAATTAAATGTGTTTTTACCATCAGTATACTTTGTTTTTATATGCTTCATAGAAACCAGAACAATATTACGAATGTAATGCATATGAATTCATCTAGGCTCTTCAATGTCAGCTTAGTTGTATGCTAGGCACTAGCAAACTCAGCTGTCAGTAACAGTGCAGCATTTACTTTTAACTTTTACAGATGTACTGTGTAAATACTGACCACTGTGCAATAGGACTAGTCTCAGTATGAAATTGCTCATAAAATAGAGAGAGAGAGAGAGAGAGAGAGAGAGAGAGAGAGAGAGAGAGAGAGAGAGAGAGAGAGAGAGAGAGAGAGAGAGAGAGAGAGAGAGAGAGAGATGCAGTTCAAAGGTAGGAAACAAAAATTCCTTGTTTTGTTTTATCCCTATCTTTCAATTGTTGTGAGGAATATTACTCCATATAATAGTGTGAGTGATGTGCAGAGCAGAGAGCAGTAAATGGGGGGTTTACATTTGTTTGTTTTGAGTGTGCTGCTGTAGTAGTAAAGTGTTTGGTTTTTCTATTCAGGCATGCATTTCATTGTACATATTATCACATTGTTGCATGTTCCTTTTTGTCATTTCTGCTGCAGCATCATTCATTATTATCTGTCCTCAGTGTTGTGCTGTAATATTGTCAATATTCATCTTCACATTTCTTGCATCCTGACACTTTTTGTATTGCTCCTATTCATGCACACACGCACACAACAAATTGTGTATTACAATTAATATGTATATCAGCATGCTAAATTCAAGTTTTCCAAAGTATTTTGATAAGTGTTTTCCAGATGTATTACAGCATTGTTATGTTATTTAAAGTCTTTGTTAGTTATTTTTGTACTCGATACAGTGGACATTTTTATTTCAATCAGCGGCCTTCCATTTTCGGTTATAGACTTTATTTTATGAATATTATACTCCTTAATTATTTATAATACATAATAGTAATACTCTTCACCTCCCCTACACCACCACACCCCTCCCACCCTCACAGAGTATGAGTTTATTAAAATTATAATTATACAGTATAAATAAGTGGTGGTTAATTGTTTTGCATAGTTCCATGAAAAATAACTTGTTTTGACCTTGATTGGCGATACTCTTCTTTCATATTGCTTGTTGATGGTGACTTGTGTATTTACACTTATTTTGTTTGTCTGTTTTCAGATATTTAACGTTGCATGATTGATGCATGGACTAGGAAGCCATATAACAAACAAACCTGGACAACTTGGTGCTTGTGTGATCTGTACTACTGCTAAACACAACATTCTTCGTCTTCATCATCAATGTTCTTGTGTCAAAGCATGCGACAGTGTGTCAGCATGGCATGTTGTTCCAGTGTTTTCAACCTGATTGCAATGAATGTGTTGGTGACATTTCCCTGCAGAATATGTGCACTGTACAAGTGAATGTCATGGTTGAAATTTGTCAGCATCTTGAGCTCCAATTTTGTGCAGGACGTGGGAGCTGATTAAGAGTGTCTTTGAGCTATCCTGGTACAAAGATATCTGCGCTGTATTAATACAGTGTTCTTGAGCTGTCCTTTTATAAAAATTTTTGCACTATATAAAAATGTTCCTTATAAGCTGAAAAGGCTAAAGAAATAACATGATCATTGCAAAAGATCTCGATTTGAAAATGCTGTTTTGTGCTCTGTAGGATTGTGATTGTTGCAAAACCATGCTGCGTTAGAATGTTCTGTTTCAGTGCATATTCTATGAAATATCTGACAAATGATGATCATTGAAAAAAACCTGAGGTTAAGAAATGTTTTGATTAAAAAAAAAAAAATTCTGATCGTTACAAAAGGCAGTCTGCTAAATGATATATATGCTTTTGTAAAAGCATGATGTATATATGAATGTTGTCTTTAGCATTCTACAAAGCATCTGCCAAAAAAACATTATGGATAAGTACAAACTCAAATATTGTGCATACAAAAAATGATTTGTTTCATTGTCCACCAGGCATTGTGCTGAAAAGATGTACGATTGTTGCAATGCTTTCATTTGCCCAACTCAAATTACCGCTTTGTTTGAGCGTTTTTCAGACATTTGATTTGTTGGCTTTGCGTTATATTTTACGTTGGTATCCTGGTATGCCCAAATATTATGTATAGACTGTCAATTTTCTAGTTGCTATTAACGAGTCTCATATTTTTGCAATAACTGTTCTCACTCTCTTTTTATGGACAGATTATTACTGTTGAGTAGTTTTAGTTTTAACGACATGTACGTTGGTGATAGTGTATATTGCAAGTTCTTTGGTGATAGGCGTATATTGCCATTTTTGCAGGCATTTGTTCCAGTTTAATAAATCTTTCAAACCTACTGATAGTCTGTGGTATGCAAGCAAATCATTTATACTATTGGAACATTGCAGCAATGAAAGCGATTACAATCTGTGTGCATGACACATTGACAGTGCTAAGATGGGCACATGATATTGACTGTATAGCATGGAGACTATCTTCCTGTTCTTTTATTATTATAAATGACATTTTCTGTTGTGATGCATTGAACTTTGTTTTTCTATCTTTACAACTGTTTTTGCAATGGCAGTATTCTCACCACAGAAACACACCCATAGAGTGGTTCCTGGCATAAGGAAAGCCCTGCAAAACCAATAATCCTCATAACAAGCGCCGCTGTGAACGACCATGTCCCTTGCAGAATGAACTTGCTTCACGTAACAAAACCCTAGGTATGCCGCGAAAACATCTAATTTCCCATGAAAAAAAGTGGCCGAATCCGGCCAGTCATGTCTCACGGGGCTCAGATGAAGGCAGGGTGTGTTTGTCCCCAGTTGATTGCCCTTTTTTTCGTTGCTTTGATTTGTTCTTTGACTCTGACAACTAAAAACTGGACTGGAATACAGACCTATGTGTTTGTGAACTGTACATATGTGTGTGTGTCCTCTTCATCCCACCTCCATTTCATCTCATCAACACCTAACATCATACCCTATTTGGGGGAGTGTCTTTACTCGTGTCTTCCCCCCACAACACTGCCCTATCTTCATTTTTCATTAATTTCTTTGATTTTTCACGGCGATATGGAACAGATTGCACGATTTCTTGTAGGTCTATGGAAAATGGTGTTTCACATAACGAACACCTGGCGTAATGAACGCCCTACTGGAACGGATTGTGTTCGTTATGCGGGGTACCACAGTACTGTGCCAAGACAGCATCTTGATTTTGTTTCCTATCCTATCCTATCCTGTAATTCAAAGGTCGTTGGGGCACTACAGATGATCGTTTAACCAGTGTACTCCATCTTTCTCAAGCAAGTCCATTCTTGAATAATGTTGTCCTCCCACCTCTTTTTCTGCCTCCCTTCTTCTGCCTCCTTGCACCATGATTTTGTTTGCATGCAAAACCTCACCCCGCTGTGATGCTTGCAAATTAGTGTAATATCTTACCCGTGTTATGTCGTTTGCCGGTTTGTTTGTGTTTTTTGTCCTGTTGATAGCATGCAAATTGGAGGCTTTATATATAGCTGGACTGCTGGAAAAGTGTCGTTTACCACAGGTTATGAAGAATGGATGCAACAGTAGTTTGCAATTTGATACATGTGATAATACTGTTGTGTAATGATTTGTTCTGCAGCAACAAAACGACTGCTACTTTCTTTTGCATGTGTGACTCCCTTTGGGTGTGAGGGAGATAATGAGAATGAGTGGAGAGTATGTGTGCATGCATTTATAAGTGTGTAGGTTTGTAATAGAAATAGTGACTGTGGGAGAGTCAATTTGTCTGCATGTGCATGTATATGTTTGTGTTTCTTCTTCTGTATGCATGTGTGTAGTATGGATTGCTTTGGAGTAAATGTCACTTGATTTACTTCTATTTATATTTTTATTTTATAAACATTTTAAAGTTGTTTGTTGTTTTTCTTCTTCTTTTTTTTTTTTATAGTTTTTAAATATGTTAATGGTTTATAATCCAGTCTGTTTTTATTCTTATTTCATTATTTTATCATTATCAGTGTTTTTTTGTTTTTTTTTACACCATTTGTTTATATCTGTTAGTAATGTGTTACTATAAATTTGTTATGCTATTGTTAATTAGAACTAAAAGATTAGTTTATAAATTTGTTGTGCTATTGTTAATAAGAACTTGGAAGATTACTTTGTGTATTCTACTTAAATAATACAACAGTTGTTTAAATTCAATCGGTGTAATTTGTATCAATTTTAATCAAAACAATTTGGGTGTCGGCGTTTGGGTTGTGTTGATAGTTTCAGAAGTATGACTTTGTATGCATGTGGAATTTTCTTGCTGCTTGTATAAAAGAATGCAGTATTCGTACGGGTTTGGTGAATTTATTCGTTTAACAATGCTTTGACTTGTTTTAAAATGATTAT
The DNA here is from genome assembly GCA_036898135.1 of Oncomelania hupensis. NCBI lineage: Eukaryota > Metazoa > Mollusca > Gastropoda > Littorinimorpha > Pomatiopsidae > Oncomelania > Oncomelania hupensis. The sequence continues at coordinate 19,491,969 of CM072527.1, read as the reverse complement.
CGGCATTTTCATAGGCAAAATAGCTTTTTCATATAAAACTATGCTATGTGCAATTTGTATGTCATTGACCTTGGGTAAAAAACAGTATGATATTGTGCTGTATAGAGTTAGTCTGATGAACAACACAGTGTTCTATTATATTAGTGGTTAGTTTTATGTTTTTATATTGATAGCCATTTCTCAATGTGTTTTCATATTCTTACTTACTCAAACCCTTGACTTGTGAAGTTGTAGGATGAAATGTACTGTGTTTTCTTCTAATATATTTCTTTCCTACCACCCCTCCCCCCCCCTCTTTCTCCCCTGGGGTTTCTGTATAAATAGAATCCTCACTTTGTGGAAATTTAGTCCTTTAAATAATGCTTTAAGTTACAACTGTTTCTGTCATTCTTATTTGTTTTTTTCTCATTCCTACTCTGTTCTATCAATCTACTGACTGACTGAGACTTTTATTGGTTTATAAAATTTACATAGAAATTTGGCTTTTGGCCACACAAACATAGTAAATGTAAAATGTAGAATATCTGTAAAAGAATGACATGTACAAACTCACACAAAAATAATTAAAATAAAATAAAACCAATACTATCCTACACCCCAAACATACTTGCGCTATACACCCCCTCACACCATCACAAACCAACACCATCACGCACAAACACCAACCATAGGCAATCCATGCACAGACATGATCATCACATTCTAAGCCAAATCACAAAACAGGACTTTCAAATATTAACACACACATACACACATCTCCAGACACATAAAGATCCACAGTGCACAGTGTTCACACGACAACAATAAAATACTGTATTAGGCATAGTGTGTATACTGTATGCTGGATCATACACACACACGCAGTACACGGACACAAAAATCAAGCACACACTCATGCAGGCAGGCAAAAATTTTGGCTGACTAGCTAAATTTATCAGACTGACTAACTGATCAGATTTAATAAAGTCAGGGAATAGCGTTTGTGAGTCGATTTGCACTTGGCAGAAAGGACCGGCGGAACCTGTCAGTCCTCAGGCGGCAGTTGATAAACCTGCTGGATCTGGAGATCTGCTTCAGCAGCTCGTCAAACAGCGAATGGGTAGTGTCACGCTGAGTGACCCTCGGGCGTTTCACTACTTTCGCATCAAAGTGTGCCTGAAGGTCAAAGACGGGTCTGCCAATCAGCTTGCCGGAAGTGTTTGTAACCTTTGCCAGCCTGGCCTTGTCCTGTTCTTTCAGGCTGCCGAAGAAGCACAGGCTGTTGTTGGTCAGTACAGACTCCACCGTCGCTCCGTAGAAAAGCTCCAGCACCTTGGACCACATTGAAGGCATTCAGCCTACTCATAAAGTAGAGGTGTTGGTTGGCCTTCTTGAGGAGCAGCAGAGAGTTGGTTATCGATGATGGACCCCAAGTACTTGTACTGGTCTACCTCCTCCACCATCTCACTCTCAATGACCAGTGGGCAGAGTGTCAGAGCGCACCTCCTGTAGTCAAAAACCATCTCCTTTGTCTTGGAGAAGTTGAGGAGGAGATGATTGTCATCGCACTATCTGACAAGCTTTTTCATGGTGCAGCTCTCTCTCGTTGTGATAAGGCCGTTCAGGGACTTTTTATCGGAAATCTTGACTTGGAGGGCGTCTTCAGCGATACAGCAACAGTCAGCCGTGTAGAGGGTGAAGAGTGCCGGAGATAGGATGCAGCCCTGAGGAGCCCCTGTGTTGGTATGAAGGTATCTCGATGCCTTCACGGAGATGGACGATCTAATCACCACGCGTTGTGGTCTGTCTATGAGCAAGCTGCAGAGCCATCTGATGAACAGGGGGTTAAGGTCCATTTTCATCATCATCAGGTGAGGCTGGATGGTGTTGAAAGTCGAAGAAAAATCCAGAAAAAGTATTCTGGCATAGGACTTCGGCCTCTTTAAGTTCCTCAACACAGAGTGGACTACAGTGATGATGGCCTCTTTGGTGTTTCTGTTGGGCGTGTAGGAGAACTGCATGGGGTCCTGGATTGGGCACCTTTCCCCAAGCATTTGCTGAAGGACAATGCGCTCAAGGGGAATGGTTGTGAGAGCAACTGGGTGATAGTCATTCAGGGTTGCAGGAGAGGGTATTTTGGTGACAGGGATAAGGTTGGAAGACTTCGAAAAAGGTGGAATGTGTCCAGTATTCAGTGTCCAACAACTACTATTCTTCGCTAGACCAGTCACCTACTTTTTTTCTTGAAAATTCTCCCAAAATTCCTCATTTGTGTATGGGGTCTGTTGGGTCAGTTTGGGGCTATTGGATGCTTTCTGCCAAATGGTCACTAGGGCTTTCTATGGTATTATTTAGCAATGTAGGCTTCTAGGTATGTGTTTTGTTAATAGTTTATAATGATGTTTATATTCTAGTTTGTTTTTGTAAACGGGGGTTCGATAAATTAAGAGTCAAGCCTTAACATACCCTGCATGGGATTCCTCTATTGTGAAGTGACCGGCTAGTGGAGTGCCTTGAGTGTTACCGTTAGAGTTGTTTCAGCAGATCTTTATGCGAATCAGGAGAGTCCTCTTTCAATCAAGTTGTGGTTCTGATTTGGCTTTTTGCAGTCCGCTGGATCCTATAAATACAGTAATTACTAACTAATCTCCCCTACCCCCCCCCCTACCCTCACATGATGTGGGGGTAGAATGGGAGTGGGGGGAGGGGGGGAAGGAAAGGGGAGTGAGTCCATCAGTACAACACTTTGTCATTTGATGAAGATTGTTTTGAGACTGTTGTCACTTGAAGTGATGTAAAATATCAGATTTAAAATCACAAGGCAATGTTATTTTTCTGATTTATTGGAAATCCAGATAATTTTAAAATTTATTGCAGTCATTTGACATTTATTGTAAATTATTATTCATGAGTTTAACTCCAGTTCTACTCATTAGAGCTTATTCAGAATGTGTTGCTTTTTTCTTTTTTATATCGATCATCACCATCAATTGTGAGTCTTGATATTTAACATAAGTTTGACACTCTAAATTCTACTATATATGTCACTTTTTGACCATTTTTAAGTGCCAAAGAGAATTCATTTTAAAATTGTTCCTTTTAATTAATTATATAATAGAATTAGAAAATAGGTGATCAACAACAATAAAAGTGTAGATTTTATTTCTTTGCAGTTGTAGATATGCAGTTCTTTGCAGATGTTCAGTTGTATGCTGTTATATTAAATGGAAATGTTAGATATTTGTTAGAACATGTTTGAAAGTTTAGATATTTGATTAAACATTTATATGTTTAAACTCCTTAGAATGTAAATTTATAGGAAATAAGTTTTGGATTTTTGATGAAACATTTTTATGTGGAAACTTGTTGGAAAATAGATGTTCATGTTGTTTAGGAAAAAGGTTTAAATTCTTTCTCAGTTTCGTTTTTTAACATTTGAGTGTATTCCACCTGTTATGAAAAGTTAGACCTTTTTCATCATGGAGAATGAAAAATATTTGTTCTGTATGTGCAAAGTTCAGATTCAGACTTGTTGCATGTGTTGTTTGTCAACCGAGTGAGAACGGTTTTGTTTTGTGTGAAAAGTATTTAGTATTGTTCTGTGTAGTACAGTGTCAAAGATGTTTTAGGCCTGAAAACAGAGTTTGAAGGCATAGCGAATATGCTTTCGTAATTAATTGTATTTATTTTGGAGATTTAAAAAAATCACTATATAAATAACCCTTATTGATATGATATGGATATTTCTCGGTGAGAGAAACAACACAAAGCCAAAATACTCATGTGACATTGCTTGTTCTGTTATGTGGTGTTACTACTGAACCACACTTGAGTGTCCTAGTCCACATGGCCACTACTGCAGTACAGTGTTTCAGTCTATAAGTATAGCAAAGGATTTTTGATAACGTTTGTCTGTACTGAAGTTGTCTGTACTGAAGTAAGCACTAGCGCCTAGAGCTATGTTGAGATTGGGCAGAAAAATAATAATATTTATAACGTAAATACTAAATGAGTGAATGATACGATACAATAGAATATTTATCGTTTTATAAGAACCAGAAGGTTGCCTTTGGTTCAAACAGTGAGTAGTAAAAACATCACAGCCACACAAAAACATTGGCCTAAATTTTGTAGTGTTCTTAAAATTAGATTGTTGGCGTCCACACCATTCTCTGAAACACTTGGACTGGGAGTGTCTGAAATAAGATTCCACATTGCAGTAGTAGACTGTGATCACACTGTAGCGAAGTGAAGAGGTCAGTGTAGGCCTCGGGTAGTCTCAGCTATGCAATGTGACTCTTAAAAAGACCTAAACCTGTTGGGGCTCTGACACTCTGTGTGATGAATTTGTTGAAAACGAGTCTTTCTTGGCAAAAAAAAAGAAAAAAAAAAGAAGCAATGTCACCTAGCATTGTGATATTTGTGTTATATGACGTGTGTATGTTAGCAAGCATGTGTGCAATGTAGCTTTGTTTTGTTTTTTCTATAACCCCGATCGCAATATTAATAGGGTACTTTAATTGTTTAAATGTGTGCTGTCTTTATAGTATCAAGCGTTTAGTAAAGGTATTCAACATGTTTATTTAAAAAAAAACACTTTATTACTACTATAACAAGTCATCTGACATTCAAACACCAGTTTCCCTTTCAAACTGTGTCACTAGTCTGTAGCCTAACAAGTCAATGATTGCTAACAGGATCATTGCATTTTCAACAAAAAACCAAGGCACGGGAATATAAATTCTAGAATCGGCATACTTAGCAATTAACAAATTCATGCCAGATGTGTTCTATTATTTGCTATTCATTAGTGTTCATTTTCTGATGGTGATAATAGGAATAAAAACAAGAACTTGGTCAACAGTTTGATAACTGTTTCATTGTCTTTTTTTTTTTACATAACAGGTGTTTTTGTATCCATTGTGCTGTTTTATATTTCTGTCATTAGTAGCTTTGATCATTATCATCATAACAGGCGTGGCTCCATTTATTGTCAAATGCTCAGTGAGCGGGCCGATGCAGGATCCAACTCAAGCCGCTCGAGACACCCACTTTCAGCTCCTGGGCGCATAGTCGATGGTGAGACGATTGAGCACAATCCTTTGTGAGCAGGGGTAGGGGGAAAGGAAGGTGGAGCGGGTTGGGTGCATTGGTTGTTTCTCATCCTACTCTGTTCTAGCAATCTACTAAACTATCTTCTTCACTACTGCACTCACTTGCCTTTTTTCTTCAAAATTCTTCCCAAACTCCTCATTTGTGTACGAGGTCTGTTGGGTCAGCCTGGGAATATCAGACGCTTTCTACCAAAGGATCAATAGGGCTTCCTATGATGTTATTATTTAGCAATGTAGGCATTTTATATGTACGTGTTTTGTTGATATTTTATAATAATGTTTATATTCTATTTTGTTTTTGTAAACGGAGGTTTAATAAATTAGAGTATAGCCTCAGCGCCTTCTGCGTTGGATGCTTTATAGTAAGTGACCAGCTGGTGGAGTGCCTCCAGTGTTACCACTAGAGTTGTTTCAGCAGATCGTTTATAACGGATCAGGGGTGAGTCCTCTTTCAACCAAGTTCAGGTCCTGATTTTGTGGTCCTGATTCAGCTCTTTGCACTTTGCTGGACTCTGTAAGCAATGATTAACTAACAGTCTATGAATCACACGTGAGGGTGCAGGGGGTTTCTGTATAAATAGTATACCACTTTCTGGAAATTTAGTTCTTTAAATTCCCACTCGCTCTTTTTCGCTAGACCAGTCACCTACCATTTTTCTCGAAAACTCTTCCAAAACTCCTCATTTGTTTATGTTGTTGGGTCAACTTGGGGCTATTGGACGCTTTCTGCCCAATGGTCTCTAGAGTTTTCTATGATATTATATAGCAATGTAGGCATTTTACATGTATGTGTTTTGTTGATATTTTATAATGATGTTTATATTATGGTTTTTTTAAATTGGGGTTCAATAAATTAGAGTATAGCCTCGGCGTCCCCTGCATGGGTTGCCTTTATTGTAAAGTGACCGGTTGGTGGAGTGCCTTCAGTGTTACCACTAGGGTTGTTTCAGCAGATCTTTTATATACATCAGGGGTGGGTCCTCTTTTAACCAAGTTGTGGTCCTGATTTTGTGGTCCTGATTCGGCTCTTTGCAGTCCGCTGGACCTTATAACCAATGATTAACTAACCTGTCTAGGACATGAGCTTCAGGATCTTTAATGAAAGTCAGTTGGATGGCATGCGTGCATGCACAGACTAGACTTGGTTTATACTCTCATTCAAAGGAGTGTCCTATCACTCTGCTATACTTTCTTCTTCTTCGCTAGATCAATGACCTACCTTTTTTCTTGAAAACTCTTCCTGGACAAGACTCCTTGTTTGTGTATGAGGTCTGTTGGATCAGCTTGGGAGTGTTGGACGCTTTCTGCCGGGTGGTCACTAGGGCTTCCTATGATTGTATTATTTCGCACTATAGGCATTTTATATGTATGTGTTTTGTTGATGATTTATAATGATGGTTGTATTCTATTTTGTTTTTGTAACCGGGGTGTTCGCGTAGTTGAGGTCAACCCTCAGCCGTCCCCCGCGTGGGATGTCTTTATTGTAAAGTGACTGGCCGGTGGAGGGCATTCAATTTTCCCACTAGGGTTGTTTCGGCAGATCTTTTATGCGGATCGGGGGTTGTCCGGTCCTGATTTGGCTCGGAAGAGTCCGCTGGACCTAAAGCAACAATAAATCAATCAATCAATCAATCAATTCAAAGGAGTCTTTAGTTGTTTTGATCATGAGCGATGATGATGATGATGATGATTGTGGCAACAATTGATAGAAGATTTTGATGATAAAAAAAATAATGAAGATGATGTTTGTATTTGGTAATGTTTTGTATTTGGTTAATGTGCTTAATTTCTTTAGAATAGATTATGCTCATACTGCCCTAACTTACCCAGAACTATGACCAAGGCTTGGGGGGAACAGGAACAGGAACAGGAATAATACAGTATTGTATAACAGATATGTAAAAGGTATAAATTAGAGAAACTATTTCCAAAAATGTTCAGAAATATCAAGATGGAGATTCTGGGATGAAGATGCACTATATTGTGTGAATTACAGAGAACGTTAGACATTGTTCATAATTATTTTTAATTTTGCTATAGTGGCAGTGTTACCCCTTGGGGTCATGAGCAATCTTGCCACTGTAGATTGTTCAAACCTATAAAGGGAAAAGTGAAAGCCCCAGTTGAAAACCTGTCTTTCCTTTGTAGGCAAGACATATTCACTGCGGCAACAGTACCCCCGTTGGAGTGCCGGGGGTTTCCAGTATAAATAGTATCCCCACTTTATGGAAATTTAGTGCTTTAAATTCCCACTGTCGCTGTCTTCCTCATTTACTCTTTCCCATTCCTGCTCTGTCCTATCACTCTGCTATACTATCTTCTTCTTCGCTAGATCAATGACCTACCTTTTTTGTTGAAAACTCTTCCTGGACAAGACTCCTTGTTGTGTATGAGGTCTGTTGGATCAGCTTGGGAGTGTTGGACGCTTTCTGCCGGGTGGTCACTAGGGCTTCCTATGATTGTATTATTTAGCACTATAGGCATTTTATATGTATGTGTTTTGTTGATGATTTATAATGATGTTTGTATTCTATTTTGTTTTTGTAACCGGGGGTTCGAGTAGTTGGGGTAAAGCCTCAGCCGTCCCCTGCGTGGGATGTCTTTATTGTAAAGTGACTGGCCGGTGGAGGGCATTCAATTTTCCCACTAGGGTTGTTTCGGCAGATCTTTTATGCGGATTGGGGGTTGTCCGGTCCTGATTTGGCTCGGAAGAGTCCGCTGGACCTAAAGCAACAATCAATCAATCAATCAATAGTGGCAATGTTAAGGATTTCAACAAGATACTGTTTGGCCATATTAATGTAAGGTAATTATTTATGGTGATTTAATGACTGGTGACTACTAGGGCATCATTGAGCGGTGATTAAGTACAACATTGTTGTCTGTTTAATGTTACTACAAGGTCACCAACTTTACAATGATTATGATCTTGCATCAGTTATTGTTAGGCCATACTGATTCATTACATTACATTATTATTGCTTTAGGTCCAGCGGACTCTTTCGAGCCAAATCAGGACCGGACGACCCCCTATCCGCATAAAAGATCTGCTGAAACAACCCTAGTGGTAAAACCGAAAGCTCTCCACCAGCCAGTCACTTTACAATAAAGACATCCCACGCAGGGGATGGCTGAGGCTTCACCCCAACTTATCGAACCCCCGTTTACAAAAGCAAAATAGAATACAAACATCATTATAAATTATCAACAAAACACATACATATAAAATGCCTACATAGCTAAATAATAACATCGTAGGAAGCCCTAGTGACCACCTGGCAGAAAGCGTCCAATATTCCCAAGCTGATCCAACAGACCTCATACACAAACAAGGAGTCTTGTCCCGGAAAAGTTTTCAAGAAAAAAGGTAGGAGACTGGTCTAGCGAAGAAGACGATAGTATAGCAGATTGATAGAACAGAGCAGGAATGAGAAAGAGCAAATGAGAAAGACAGCGACAGTGGGAATTTAAAGCACTAAATTTCCAGAAAGTGGGGATACTATTTATACTGAAACCCCCGGCACCCCAACGGGAGGCCGTACTGATTCATCATTTGAGAAAATTTGGTGATTTTTTAAAACACTGAAAGGTCACAAATTCAGTTGTAAATGTAATTTTGTAATTTTTTTGTTTTCATTTGTCTTTTGCAAGCAAACAGGTCCTGTTGTGAAAGATAGAACAATTAGATGGTTGATAATCTTGAAAGGTCGTCAATCCATTGTAACTTATTTCTTGTAATATTTTAATTTGTTTTCCTTTGCAACCTAACAGGACTTGTTGTGAAAGAAGGAATAAAAATGATGAGACTTGTGCCATGAATAGTAGCTAACTTCATGATTGTTTGCCTCCCATGTTATTTTATCGTGCGAGTATGTACATGTACATGTGTTCGGGTAAAGTCTCGTAACTTTCTGTTTTCAAGTGTTACATCGCTGTTTGTGTGTAGATTGTGTGTATGTTTTGAATATTGCTTTTTTTGTTTTTTTCTTGTCTTTCCAACCGTGTTGCTATGAAAGTCCATACACCACTGTGACTGTTTCAAAGCTGTTTTTTTTTAATCAAATGCATCTTTCTCTTTCTCTCACTTGTGCATTTATGTGTGGTTTGTTCTTTCTTTGCTGTTCCTTCCCCCAAATCCTGCTAATCCTTTCTCTCTCTCTCTCATCTGTCAGTTCACACAAACTAACAATCAATCAAAATCTCACTTTATTTATATTATACTTGAGGATGATAAATTGTATACACTATTAGAAATGTTAGAACGTCATGCAGACATGAATTTGGAGTTTCCGTATTCTCCCTAGGTACAAATCCAAAAGTAACTATGTGAACAAGGCATGTATCATCATTTTTGTGTAATAACTAGTACATAATCACTGCCATAATTTGATACAACAACAACAACACTGCCATAAACATTCTAAAATAATACATTATTTTTAAAATCAATCAATCAATCAATATTTCATTTATTGTCTATTCACACATTCAGGTGATATTAGACATTAATTAATAACAACAACAATATAAATCAAATCACAACTAAGAAATCTTATAACAAAATGGAATGAAAGGGTAAGAAGGATTTAACACCAAACTATAAAAGTCTACCAATAGGAGTCATTGCAATAATTTTCACAACTGCTGTTATCTGTGAATGATGTAATACATCATCTATAGAATGTCCATATTCAGTCAAATGATGTTCTTGGTTTTCGTACATTGCATTTAAAACTGGACATTCAAATAAAATATGGTAAACTGATATATTTTTGCCACACATACACTGTATATCTGCTGAATATTTAGTATTCCATGAGTTCATTCTTAACTTGTATATTAATTTTGACAACTGTCGTTATTTTATTTTTAAAATCTGAGTAAATTATACATGAAATGCAAACCCCTGATTGAACTTTATGAAGCAAAAAAGATGCTTGGACGCATAGTGGCAACATTCTTATTCAATACATTAAACACCTCATTATCAATTTGGTGTGCTATGCACATTTCATTGTTACTGAACTCAAATCACCTGTATTGTCCTCTTCAAGGCAAATTTCTATGTATCAAAGATGAAAATGGTATCGAATATGCGCAAAATCCAAAAAATACCTAGACCTAAATAAAAGTATGATCGATGGTGGTGATTTATATAGCATGGTTTTTATGCTGATAGTATAGCATCATCATCATGGTGAATATGATCTTTATCTCAACAGTCAAGCTTGCTCAACAGCAAAGTGCTTGAAAATGAATAAACCTGTGCTCTACAGCTCTAAATACCTTCTATGTATATCATTTATCAAAACTCAGTAAATCAAAATAATATTGAATGGCATCTCCTCAATATACTGAGAAGATGACAGAGATAGGTAAAGGTCGCCCCTGACCTTTGGATCCTATGGCATCTTGGGGCTCTTTTTTATCATTTTCTAGGCCTGCTCTTCATTACAACAGTATCCACCCCTTTTCCCTTGCGCCTAGCCTTCCCCGATTGTAAACAGGTAAGCCCCTACCCATTTACAACTAGTTGGGTGGATTGTAAACAGGTAAGCCCCTACCCATTTACAACTAGTTGGGTGGATTGTAAACAGGTAAGCCCCTACCCATTTACAACTAGTTGGGTGGATTGTAAACAGGTAAGCCCCTACCCATTTACAACTAGTTGGGTGGATTGTAAACAGGTAAGCCCCTACCCATTTACAACTAGTTGGGTGGATTGTAAACAGGTAAGCCCCTACCCATTTACAACTAGTTGGGTGGATTGAAGAGTCTTGCACGATGATATTTTTATATATTTTTGTCTCGTTCATCCGAGTACTAACCATTCCCATCCAAATGGGTAACCGCTTATTCACATCACTTAGCAAAACAATTGTAGTGTGTACACAACCCACTACCTTGCTGTGCCACCCGACAACAGGACTGCCCTTCAAAAGTCAGCACAATTACAATAATTAGCAATACATTTGCTGCTGGTAACAAAATTGTGACCAAAGAGACTGAACATCCACAGAAGCATGGCACTTCGAGACTCTAGTAAAATTTATTCCTGCCGAAAAACATCGGCATAGATCGATAGATAGATATTTGTCACTTTTTTAAAAACATCAATTTTATTTTATTTATTTAATGTATTTATTTATTTTATTTTTTGGTGTAATTGCCCAAATGATAATGTTGAAATCAAATATTTTCTATTCAAGGGCAATGTTTTGCTCACAAATTCCCACCTCACATTTCAAGGCAACAACGCATATTTGCAAAGTTTACAAACGCTTTCAGGGCTCAACATTAATTACTGCGCAACTGCCCAGTGCAAAAATGGCACCAGGCAGGTAGAAGGACTTCTTTCAAGACTGTCCTTTACTTGTCCCGACTGAGTGAGTAAATATTTTTTTACTGACAGAGAGACTGGGCATGGAAGGCAGAGGTGTTTCAAACTCAAAGCCTGTCTTCTACCTGCCCCACTGGGCAGACCAAGCGAAGAATGTACGTTGAGCCCTAACAGATGAACACAGGGGGTAAAAACAAAGTGTAAACACAAGACATCATCCACCAATACCCTAAACGTCAGAACATTTGTCAGAAGTCTGTCAAGCTCTGACGCTAATAAAAATTGGGTTTAAAAAAAAAGTACACGCAAAACAACACCCCGAACACATAGGCCTCAACTGGCTGTGAAATTCACACAAACTTTCAATGATCTATCAGGCTTAGATTGGTATAGGTGTAAACCTCAGCAATATTATATGGTGGAACTCTGTGTGTGTGACCAGCATAGGCCTACGCCACTATGATATTAGGTGACAGCCTATGTTAGCTGCCTCTGACCATCAGTGTGAGAGTGCATTTATGTAAGAAGTGTGCATTTATTAACTAACACATAACAAGGCTTACAATACTGTAATTCAACAAGAAGAACAAGTATTGCAGTCAAACAAATTATGAAACCTCAAAGCAGTAAACACGACTGAAGCACAAATAACAAACCGATAGCATGAATTTAGGAGGGTTAAAAATGCCACGAATATTGAATTTTAGGATGTTATCTACTAGTACTATGTTATCTACTAGTACTATGTTATCTACTACATGTAGTACTATGCTTTTCCTTCTCACTTTCTTTCTGTCCTCCCTTTCTCTTTCGTTCCAATCATCCAACCATCCATCCAACAAAAGCCAAGCTACCTTTCCATGGGGCTATTGTTATGGCAGATATTACACGAATCTCCCTGTTCAGCTTGAAAGTTCAAGGAAGTGTTGTTTGTTGAGTGTACTATGCAGTAAATATATTATTTTGAGTTTGGACATATTGTGGGCCTGTCACTTATGATTTTAAATTAATAATCACAGGTAAATTAGTAAAATTGTTAATAAAGTCAGAAATACAGTGATTATGATGACAATAATGTTCTTAAAAACTAATACAAGGCAAGCATAGTACAATAACCATGCACAACACTTATCTCATTGGCTCCAATCAATGCATACACTCAATAACCCCCAGGTCAAAAATCACAACCCCTGTTATCGTTTTCTACTGCCTACCTCATTGCTTCGCAACTGATTTTTCTAATAGTCCATCTGATAAAAGTTGCAGAAAATATTCACAGATTTTACATCTCAGTCTGCAGATTTTGTAAGACCTATAAAACTAGCAAAATCTTCGTTATTTGGGTCCCAAATATAGTCCTTGCACCCAGCGTCACAATCTACCATGACACTGGAAAAATCGATCTGTATTTCAATATCAAAGTCACTCTGATCGCTAGTATTCACACCACATACAGAAATATCACTCAGCTTATCAACCTAAATCCTGAGCTTGATATCTTGGTAATGTGTTTAAAAAATCGACAATATCATCACCACTATCACTGTCAAAGCCCGCCATTACGATCGCGAAAAATTTGAAAAAAATCCGTTCAAAATTTGATCGAAAAGACATCGAAAAAAGAACAGCCTAAGTTCATGCCCATCTGCAAACGTTGAACAAAAAGAGCCGGATGCTGTGTACCCAATGTTTAAAGTTAGAAAGAAGGTCAAGGTTGTATGACATTAAGGTTCTATTTTGGTACATGCGGAAAAAAATACGTTCAAAAATTGATCGAAAAGACATCGAAAAAAAGAACAGTTGAAGTTCATGCCCATCGGCAAACGTTGGACAAAAAGAACCGGATGTTTAAAGTTGGAAAGAAGGTCAAGGTTGTATGACATTAGTTTCTATTTTGGTACCCATTTCGTAGCGGTTTGGTGCAGATCAGCCCAAAGTTGTCTAGAATAAAAGCGCTACAAAACATTTTGATTGCTTCACACTTGCCAACCTTTTGCTATAAGTGAACGTTTTTAAAATGCAGCATATGTTGACTGCACAACGGCCAATCAAAGTAAAGTCGGCTGAAAGTGAAAGTTACTGTGAATCGCACTGACGACACAACAATATTATCAAATATAAATACTAATTCATACCGATTGCACATAAACATACTTACTCCTTCAAATAACAAGTAAACAAATCTTACCAGACTTAGTTAGTCATTGTTTATATGTAAATGACAAAAGTTTTCCTTGCTATTTCATTGTTGAACGCATCGCCATTCGCAAATCGAAAGCCCACCACTATGGCCGCCTTTTTTTTCTCTTCACAAACCTTTTGAGATGGCTACAGAGTGCTCAGCTCTCTCCGCGAAAACAGGGTTGCCCAGACTTTCCGCCAAAATAGTTATGCAGCGTTATGTAGCGCTTTGGCTGGGCAACTCTCGGCTGGATTTGTGGGCATGCACAGTGTGGCGCAGTATATAATGCTAAGAGGGAAGCACGCTGGCCTAATGGTAGAGCTTTGGCTTGCGGATCTGAATGTCCCGGGTTCGAGCCCAGGCCAGGGCATTGTGTTGTGTTCTTGGGAAAGACACTTTACTCCCACTTCCTACTCCTTCGGATGAGAGTATAAACCGAGGTCTAGTCTGTGTCGCATACATTCCATCATAACGGACTTTAAAGATCCTGACGCTCATGTCCTAGACGGGTGAGTGCCGGTAACAAGAAAAACACCCAGCATGCACCTTGTGGAATCATTTTCCTCGAATACGGGGTATCCACAGTATTACGAAGAAGAAGAAGAGTTAAAGTCTGTCACAATTATGCAGGGTTAGTTAAAAGTAAATAATGAAGACAATAAAAGAAGTAAACACTTTGCAGGAATCTGAACCATCAATACCTTTCTATTTACCAAAGTCAGGAAATGAAAATAACAATCCTATGTAACATTCTGCAAAAAGAATATTCCCTTGGAAAGGTTGCAAAAAATATAATTATAAAAAAATGACATGTCATGCCTCTAATTCAGCTAGTACATTATTTTACAAACTACATTTTCCTCATTTCAAATGCCATTTTTCATCACATTGGTGGCATTTGTTTAAAAATGAAAATTACGTTTTTATTTATACAATTATTAAATTACATTATTTCTTTTTGTTATCTGATTCTTTTTCTGAAAGAACTCTGTTAGACAGCTTCTAATCACTTGAATAAAACCTTAGAAAACATTTAATTTTTAACAAGCTTTGTCATTTTATTTTATCTTTTTTCAAACAAAAAGCTAAAGTAGTCAGCTATTAAATAATGGTTGGTGAGTTGACTGCAAGTCAAGAATAAAATATTAATGGTCAGTCGAATCATTTGGCTGCTGCGCTTGGGAACCAACTAACTATAAATGGCAATTTAAGTCAACAACTGACTGCTAGGAGTCAATAGTAATAACTGACTGCCATGAGTCAAAAAGAAAATGAATGAGTAAAACAACTCTTGACTGCAGTAAGTCAACTCTAAAATGACTATTTACTACTCCGATATAAAATTGATGACAAGTCAGGAACAAAAATGAGGGATAGTACATGTTAAGTCAACTCTAACCTGATGATGAATTGGCAATAAAATGAACTGCTGCCCAAAAGTGATAATAAATTATATAGCGGAAGATGATCAAGAAAAGTCGTAGCCACCTATCCTTCTAGCAAGCCACAGGTCCTTGGGCATGAGGGTAACACGTTTGCAGTGGATGGCACAAAGATAAGCGTCCTCAAACGTCCGAATCAAGAACGCTTCTGTTGCCTGAAACAGTGCAAAACAACAACAACAACAACAATACAAATAATAATAATATTATTATTAATCCTATTGAGTATTCTATCCTATCCCATAACTTGGAGGTCGTAGGGGCACCGCATATGATCGTTTAACCAGCGTAGTCCACCTTTCTCTGTTCTCAGCAACCCTTAGTGTCAAACCAGTCCATTCTCGAATGTGATCCTCCCACCTCCTTTTCTGTCTCCCTCTTATTCTGCCTCATTGCACTGTGCCTTGCAGGATGGTCTTTGCAAGGCCTGATGACCTGGTGACGTGGCCATACCATCAGAGTTTCCGTTTCTTCAGCAGGTCATCGAATTGCCCAATGGCTTGTAAGATGGTTTGTCAGATTTCATCGTTGGTGATGTGCTGGGTATAGAAAATGCCCAGAAGTCTTCTGTAGCATCTCATCCCCATGTTTTGTATTCTGTAATATCAGAAATGTTGACGACAAAAATGGGGTAGCTCAGCTTAGAGATAAGCAGATAGTATTGAACAAAACTTGACGTTAATTTACCAGCTCTCTAAAGGAATGTTGGCAGTTATTGACTTAACATCCTTGAGACGTTCACTCCCGATACCATCAAGCAGAACTCGCTAGGAAGAATGTAAGTTAGCCTACTTGGACATCTGACCGGTGTCACTTGACCGCTAATTAGCCATGCGAATCATATCACGCTTAGATCTACTCTGCGATTCTCCCCTGACACACAAGTTGAGACTTAACAGATAGTGTCCCAGAAGCAGGACAAGAGGACAAAGACGGCCGAGAAAAGATTCACTTATTCGCGAGAACGAGATGATTGGCCGGAGATGGCGTAGATTCCTTTATATACCCAGTACACCCCGCATTAACCGGGTAGTCACAAGCGAAGCTTAGAACCACGAGGGTCAAGGAGCAAACTGAAGTGAACAAAAATCCTCAGCCATCATCAACAGAGTGATAGACTAGAGATGGTTTCACGAGACTAGAAGTAAGTTAACGTTAGTAGTTTTCTAGTACTTGTATGTTTATATATTATATTGATCGCCATGTATTAGTATGTTCGTTTTATACGTATTTACAGACCCTGACATGTTGTGCATATTGCTCGCTATATCTTAGCCTTAAGATTCAGATATCGTAGTGTGCTTATGAGAAACTCAGCAGGTGTCTGATGCTATAGACTCCTTGCAGAGGGCACCAAATACCAATATATCTGAAAAGAATATTGTAGCCAGAGTTCTGGATTTTCCAGCTCAGCTCTGGGAAGGTTTGTGGAGTCAACGCCTAACGCTTGCTCCCGTGGAAAAGAAGATCACCTAGAATCGACCTCACCACGTCCGGACCCATAGCTACCAGACTCGCCCGATCATCCTGAGAGTGACCAGATTCCCTCAAAGTGACCACCAGACTCCAGCATTCAAAGAAACTGAGAGCCAAGTCCCTCTCAACTGCAACTGATGTCAAAAATACTTGGAACAATATTGAACCATCAAAACATAGAACTGTTTAGCAAGTTATGAAGAAGAACTGCTAAAGAAATTTCCCAGCTCAACGAACTGTTATAGTTATTAATTACATTTAATTAAAGTCATGTTAGAATTTGTGTTGAACATATAAAGGTTGAAATCACATACATACGACTGGTGTCATTTTATTTGTATTGTTGTGTGTCCACTAGCTCTTATTCTCTGGAGACCAAGTAGACTAGTCCTTTGACTAGCAAAAAGCATTTCTTAAAGTGAGCCAATGATACTTTAAAATCCGAAAACAAATATAAATTTTTATGTGACCAAGCACCGTGATCAAGACTCTCACATCGCTTAGGAATCTTGGTAAAGAACGACTGATAGAGATAGCTAAACTATCTATAGATCTTAATCCCCTTGTAAGATTTTCTTATCTTCGCCAGGATATCATCACATATTCTTCGTTGTAGATCTGCTGTGAGGGTCCATGTTTCGCAAGCATATAGGAAGATGGATATGACAAGGGAGCGCAGCAGTCTTACCTTGGAATGTAGACTGATGGTCCTAATAATAATAATAATAATAATAATCAATTTATATAACTCACATATCTCACTCAAACAAATGTGACTCAAAGTGCATTTTCACACATTTGCACACATATTAAAATAATAGAACATAGAAAAATGGTGAAATACACTATCATCTGGGAGAACAACCATAACTATATTAATACACATCTGAGCTTGCAGAAAATACTGTAGGTTAAAATGAAAAGCCAAACAATGTCAGCTATTGGAACAGGCAGTCTTCAGCTGTGTCTTAAACTACTCCTGCAATGACTGTGGAAAGCCTATTCTACAGCTGCACACTTAAAAGGGATTGTATTTGGTTTTGCTTTTATTTAAAGGAAGTTCCCCATTCAGTTTTCGTATTGTGTGAATGTTAACCCTTTACTGATGGCAATAATAAGTTCACCCCTGGGACTGAATTAATTTGCTTCAAAGAGAGGTGCAACCCATGCCATTATTGGTTCTGGAATGGAGTGAAAATGCAAGTAAATCAATTCAGAGTGATCAGCAATTACTCCTTCATCACATCAACACTGCTGCCGCTCAACATTCACATTTTTCAATCATAAAACAATTTTCATCCTCGATGTAGCTAACTGTAGCTCTGTTACAGCCTGCTCCAAAATTGTACAGAATCGGGAATTCTCTTCCTTGTTTTTCAATCATTCATACAGAAATTGCATCAAACTGAGCAGTTGGAGAACATATACAATGTTGACAGGAAGTATACAAGTTATTTCCCTTTCACCTGCAATACTCTGGAAACTACACTCATCATCCACAGATACGTTAACACATTTGCAGACTTTGGGGCAAGATTGGCGACAGACAAGATAACTTGTTTCCAGGCAGGGCAGTGTTATGGGGCCAGTGAGAATTCTGGTAGACCATGCTCTTTCAGCTGGGTCACAACACTGAACGGCAAGTTTTCAATTCAAGATTTCAGTATATTCATAAATGCAAACAATAGATGTAATTTTTTTTTAAAATTTAAATAAATAAATAAAATAATAAAAATAAATAAATGCAAGCTCTACCTCTTGAAGAGCCAAAATTGCTTGAGCTTGCCATCTTAAATCTTGCCATCTTGGATACAGACTGATGGCTACTTCACGTACCTGCACACACACATATATATTTTTTTATATTTTTATATATAAATTCACACATAAAAATATAAATTATGATATAGTGAAATAAAAATACAAGAAATCTAATAAATAAATTACATACAAATATCCATCATAATATAATTATAAAACAGTTTATACATGACAAAGATTTTTTTTTTAAAAATAAACTGAAAACACATGTAAATCAGTTCAGAGTGATTGGCAATCATTCCTTCATCACAAAACTGTTGCTGTTCGATGTTCCCATTTTTCAATCACAAAACAATTTTCATCCTTGATGTAGCTAACTGTACAAAGTTCTAAGACGGCTCTTAACGCAGATGTTAGTTGGTTTTATCTCACACTCTTCATATAAACTACCTAAAATAAACCTATTTTACTGAGAAGATTTCAGGCATCCGTCAGTCTCAGGAGGCCATGGAGTTGCGCACCTAGGCTTTGGTCCTGGCACTGCGTCTAGCATGACTGGAAAGGCCACATGCGAGAATGGCGGTCCCTCCCACATTGCGAGCATGTGGAGGCTGACACTGGTCTGGTTGTCCTGACTACGCATATTTCTCTGATTCCTCTTTGCCTCCGACTGCCAAGCAGGCACCTGCTTGAAACGGGAAAGGCCCATCGGCACTGCTTGTCTCCACATCGCTCCGTCTCAGGCAGCAGCCTCACAAGTGTGGATTTCAACCTCCGAAGCCTTCAAGCCTCTTTTGCATACGTCCGTGGTCTGTGTTTTCCCTGAGCCAGCTCTCCATACAGTCAGTTCTTTGGGATGCTGCCATCTTCCATCAGTACAACATCACAGAGCCACCGCATGCACCTTTGTTTAAAGAGGCAGAACATGGTAACAGCTCCTCCTCTCTTGATAACTGCGTTGTTTGTCACTTTGTCCTGTCAAGTTACGCCCAAAATGCGTAGAAGAAAGCACATATAGTTCAGCCTCTGTTCTAACAGTTACAGTCATAATACAGTGGAACCTCCGGTATCCGTCTCTCTTGTATACGACTCCCTCGGTTATGTGACCTCAAAACTTCTGACAGATTCACTTCCAATAATAAATTACCTCTGATATGTGACAACCTCGTTTATGCGACCAGGTCTTAAACCCTTTATAGGACTGTGTTAGGCAATTTAAAAGAGATATCAGTTAATTTATTGACTGTACCTTTTGTTTTTTCTGTCATTTTAGAGTACGCCTGCAGTTGTCTGCTATTTCCGGTTCGTAAGTAAGGAACATTACTTGCCTACACTGTCTTGTCAAAATGGCGTTGCGCAAGAGGAAAGTTTTGAGTTTGGGAGAGAGAATGAAAGTGATTGAAAGAAGTGAAAAGGGGGAGAGTTGTTTGACTGAGTTCTTGCTTGTGAACAACATCCCTGGAGTAGACAAAATGATGGCCATATAGTCTGCCATTCAGAGTGCAAGGATTAGAAATGACCTGATTAATCGAAATCAGTCTTCAATTTTAAAGTTTTTCCCTGTTCGAAATGTCTGAAGAAACGACCGTTTTCGGTTAATCATGTCATTTCTAATCCTAGCACTCTGACTATGGTTTTCTGTGTGGTTAAACATTTCAAGTTGTAAATTAATGTCAACTACATGGAGAATTTCACAGCAGTGTGAAAGCTAAAAGTGTTGTTAAACATTTGAAGTTGTGAATAAAAGAGACAAAGCTAAAAATGAAACATGTTTTACAGTTTTCTTTGTCAAAAAATACATGCAGGTGAGTGTGAAAATTATGACTACATACCCCTCCGACCCTGATCCCCCACCTTCCCCCATCCCCTATTTGCGGTATAAGACCACCTCTATTATAAGACCGTTTTTTCTCAGATTTTGGACGGTCTTATTAATTATACTGGATGTTCCACTGTATTCACTACTTACCAGTCTAGAAAAGGGAAGCTTTCGAAGCAATAGATTTGTTGTTGCCTGGTATCTGCGTATTTCCATCAAGGCTCTGGTGCCTGGCCTATAGCGTCGTTTGCGAGGTGCATCAGAGGTTGATCTCGACGAGTCCGTTGGCTTCCCCGACTGGGCTTTTGGTCCAGATGATGGGGGTGTGGCTGAATGTGACTTGTGCCCTGAAAACGACATGAGTAACCAGCAAGGCTAATAAAGTTTTCCATCAAAGCACTAAGTCTTCTACTAGTAGCAGTAGTAGTACTAGTAGTAGCACTAGCAGTAGTACTAGTAGAATTAAATAAATTAAACGATATAATTTTGCGTAGAATGCAGTTAACTAAAAAGATTTTGTAAATCGGCAGGCAAGGTTTTCACTCCGAAAACGAAGCATAGTTACTAGTTAGCGTCTTCTGCAAAGTAGCATAACCAGCGTGTGCTCTAGTGTGAAATTTAATTGTTCAAATCGGCTGAAACAGTAAAATATTAGAGCTTACTTGGTTTAGGAGTCACCTGTTTCCGACCCACATTTGATGGTCGCACCATCTTTGAATGTTAGGTCCGGTCATTTGTAAAGAACTGAACCATTTTCAAAATTTGTGGCAAGCAGCCATGTTTGATCAATACAGATAATTCACGCGATTTTAGAGTTATTTCCCTTCGCACGCTATCGGTCAAGTAGCTCGCCTACAAAGTAGGCCTACATTAATGTTTACGTATTCGGTCAGCCCACTGCAGTTTTGTTGTTGTTGTTGTTGTTGTTGTTTTCCTAGGTTGTACAACAGAAACATACGAGAAACAGCGGCTACACATCATGAAATGCAAATAAATAAATAAAGTAAAATATGAATTTTAAAATAATTATATAAGAATAATATTGGAATAAAACGGAGGCCTGCTAGCATTCAAACTTTACAATAGTTAGTCATTGTTTATAGAGTCCCGCGGACTGCTAACAGCCGAATCAGGACCACAAACTTTACAATAGTTAGTCATTGTTTATAGAGTCCCGCGGACTGCTAACAGCCGAATCAGGACCACAAACTTTACAATAGTTAGTCATTGTTTATACAGTCCCGCGGACTGCTAACAGCCGAATCAGGACCACAAACTTTACAATAGTTAGTCATTGTTTATAGAGTCCCGCGGACTGCTAACAGCCGAATCAGGACCACAAACTTTACAAACCGAATCAGGACCACAAACTTTACAATAGTTAGTCATTGTTTATAGAGTCCCGCGGACTGCTAACAGCCGAATCAGGACCACAAACTTTACAATAGTTAGTCATTGTTTATACAGTCCCGCGGACTGCTAACAGCCGAATCAGGACCACAAACTTTACAATAGTTAGTCATTGTTTATAGAGTCCCGCGGACTGCTAACAGCCGAATCAGGACTACAAACTTTACAATAACGAGGAACAAATAGGTATTACAAATCAGCATTCTTTTGGTTTATGTACATATTTGTATCAAATTATAATTATCAAATAAATAATTAAGCCCGTTGTAACTGAAATATATTAATTTGCATTGTTTAGTACTATAAGTCGATTATAAGGATGACCTCAGGTACGAATGGATGATGATGATGATGATGATGATGATGATGATGATGATGATGATGATGATGATGATGATGATATTAAATCGACGATCAACGATGATTTGAAGAAGATGATTGACTTGGCTGCTGCTGCAGGTAGCTGCTCTCTCTCTCTCTCTCTCTCTCTCTCTCTCTCTCTCTCTCTCTCTCTCTCTCTCTCTCTCTCTCTCTCTCTCAAAATACTAGTGAAACGCTAGAACTTCCGTTTAATCAGTCTACAGAAATTAAGACTCGTCAAATTTATATAGCAAATTTAACTCAAATGTGCAAGGGTGGGTCGAACAGCCGATTGCCACTTACCCGCTGTCTTTGAAAGCTTTTGTTTGGCTTCCCCATCCCCAACCTCCTCTGTCCATGGCCCAGAATGCACTATACCTACTGTCAGTTAGCAATTCTGTCTCTGTCCATGGCACAGAATGCACTATACCTACTATCAGTTAGCAATTCTGTCTCTGTCCATGGCACAGAATGCACTATACCTACTATCAGTTAGCAATTCTGTCTCTGTCCATGGCACAGAATGCACTATACCTACTATCAGTTAGCAATTCTGTCTCTGTCCATGGCCCAGAATGCACTATACCTACTATCAGTTAGCAATTCTGTCTCTGTCCATGGCACAGAATGCACTATACCTACTATCAGTTAGCAATTCTGTCTCTGTCCATGGCACAGAATGCACTATACCTACTATCAGTTAGCAATTCTGTCTCTTAATAAGAAGTTTCTTCTCTTCTGAGGTCCTACTGGAGGTTCCACTTCGCCAAAGCGGGGAATATTGTTAACTTACATGGTGTCACTTAATTCTTTCTTTGCGATACCACCTTAAGATTGCAGACGGCGTAAGTGTTGCCCCACCGTCAGTGCTGATATATGTGTTCGCTAAAAGTTTGGCCAAAAACAATAAATGTAAATCAATTCAAGATTAGTGTGAACTGATAAGAATCTGCACTGGTAGCCTTGTCATACAGGCTTTTGATGACTTCAATAATTTTAGGGCTGATGTTGTACACTTTCATTGTTGCCCATGGAGCTGCATGCCAGACTCGATCAAACGCCTTCTTGAAGTCTATGAACACATGATATAGATGTTGTTGGTGCTGTAGGTATTTCTCACAGATTATTCTGAGGTTGAAAATCTGTTCAGTGGTACTTTGCCCTGCCCTGAATCCTGCTTGTTCTTCAGCTATGATTTGTTCAGCTTGGGGTTTCAACCTGTTGAGTATTATTTTCAGGAGGACCTTGCTGGGATGGCTGATGAGGCTGATGGTGCGGTAATTTTCACACTCCTGAAGGTTACCTTTTTTGGGAAGAGTGATGACAAGCGACTGGGTCCATGGTATGGGCCACTCCCCACTCTGCCAGATCTTGTTACAGATAATGGTGAGGGCATCAATCATCGCTTCTCCTCCTGCTTGTAGCAGTACAACAGCGCCATGGGGAACTGGTTCAGAACAACAATCGGTGTGCGTCAAGGATGCCTACTCTCTCCAACACTCTTCAACCTTTTCCTAGAGCGCATCATGACAGAAGCTCTTGCAGATCATGAAGGCACAGTCAGCATAGGGGGTAGAGCAATCTCCAATCTTCGTTTTGCGGATGACATTGATGGATTGGCTGGAGAGGAACAAGAACTTGAACAGCTGGTACAGAGGCTTGACACCACCTCCAGAGCCTATGGAATGGAAATAAGTGCAGAGAAGACCAAAATGATGACCAACAACACCAATGGCATCAACACGGACATCAAAGTCCAAGGCCAATCCCTCAACACAGTGCATAGCTTCAAATATTTAGGAGCCATTGTATCAGACAATGGGTCTCGACAGGAAGTCCTCTCCAGGATCGCACAAACAACTGCTGCCCTGACAAGGTTGAAGCCCATTTGGAAAGACAGGACCATCAGTCTACATTCCAAAGTAAGACTGCTGCGCTCCCTTGTCATCTCCATCTTCCTATATGCTTGCGAAGCATGGACCCTCACAGCAGATCTCCAACGAAGAATACAAAGCATGGAGATGAGGTGCTACAGAAG
This sequence comes from Oncomelania hupensis, assembly GCA_036898135.1. Classification (NCBI taxonomy): domain Eukaryota; kingdom Metazoa; phylum Mollusca; class Gastropoda; order Littorinimorpha; family Pomatiopsidae; genus Oncomelania; species Oncomelania hupensis. Next base: position 19,468,048 of record CM072527.1, on the reverse strand, counting down.
ACTTCTGGGCATTTCCTATACCCAACACATCACCAACGACGAAGTCCGACAGACCATCACACAAGCCATTGGACAACACGATGACCTGCTCACAGTGGTGAAGAAACGGAAACTCCGATGGTATGGCCACGTCACCAGATCATCAGGCCTTGCAAAGACCATTCTGCAAGGCACAGTGCAAGGAGGCAGAAGAAGAGGGAGACCGAAAAAGAGGTGGGAGGACAACATTCGAGAATGGACTGGTTTGACACTGAGCGAAGCCATCATGGCTGCTGAGGACAGAGAAAGATGGAGTATGCTGGTTAAACGATCATCTGTGGTGCCCCTACGACCTCAGGGTTACGGGACAGGATAGGATAGGATAGGATAAGAATCATGGTATATTCAATTTTTTTAAACAATATGTAGTCAACAAGGTATTCGATCACTACTGCTGCTACTGCTGCTGCTACTATAGTCTTTGCTACTACTACTACTACTACTATTACAACTACTACTACTACTACTACTACTGCTGTTGCTGCTACTACTACTACTACTACTACTACTACTACTACTACTACTATAGAATATTTTAAATATGTTATTATCTTTGCTACTTCTAAATAAATAAATAAATAAATGAACTAGAGAAACATTATTTTATAGACCTGGTACAACAAACTCGGTGTACAGCATCTATTATTATAAATTCGGTATACAGCTTCTATTATTATTATTATTATTATTATTATTATTATTATTATTATTATTATTATTATTATTATTATTATTATTATTACCATCATCATCATGGTGTGGCTTGGGCAAGAAAAACCTGGCGGGGCCAAATCCTCTCCAGACTGTTGGCCACAGCCAAAATCCACGGTTACATTGTGGCTCGCCTTGGCCCCGAACACGTGGTTGTTAAATCTATAATAACGTGATGTTCCTCCGCCTTTGCCGGTGACTTCTCTGTTGAAGGCTTTCGCCTAGTGATGCCCTGTTGACATCATCCTTATTTGTCGCCTCTTACGACATGCCTGGAAACGTTGGGTCTTTCCTATTCTGTGCCCAAACCCACAGAGCTGGAAAAGAGACTTGACACCACCTCCAGAGTCTTTGGAATGGAAATAAGCGCGGAGAAGACCAAAATAATGACCAACAACACCAATGGCATCAATAACACGAACATCAAAGTCCAAGGCCAATCCTTCAATATGGTGCATAGCTTCAAATATTTAAGAGCAGTTGTATCAGACAGTGGGTCCCGACAGGAAGTCCTCTTCAGCATAGCACAACTACTGCCATGACAAGGCTGAAGCCCATTGTGAAAGACAGAACCATCAGTCTACACTCCAAGGTAAGGTTGCTGCGTTCTTTTGTCATCTCCATCTTCCTATACTTTTGCGAAGCAGCACTACAACGAAGAATACAAAGCATGGAGATCCTATCCTATCCTATCCCGTAACTCGAAGGTCCTTAGGGCACCGCAGATGATCCTTTAACCAGCGTACTCCATCTTTCTCTGTCCTCAGCAGTCCTCATGGCTTTGCTCAGTGTCAAGCCAATCAATTCTCGAATGTTGTCCTCCCACCTCTTTGTCTCCATCTTCTTCTGCCTCCTTGCATCGTGCCTTGCAGGATGGTCTTTGCAAGGCTTGATGCTCTGGTGACGTGGCCATACCATCGGAGTTTCTGCTTCTTCACCACTGTGAACATGTCATTGTGTTGTCCAATGGCTTGTGTGATGGTATGTCGGATTTCGTCGTTGGTGCTGTGCTGGGTATAGGAAATGCCCAGAAATCTTCTGTAGCACCTCATCTTCATGCTTATCGTCATCATCATTAGTAGTAGTATTAGAATTTTTTAATTTCTTAGGGTTTCGACTCAGGCAAAAAGGTAACAAAAATGTATTGCCGAGGCATGAAGCAGGACAGATTATGTTGCCTTTACAGGCGCTTGTACAGTATATGTACACGCGAATATCTATGCCTGTGACGCGTCTCCCTTCGGTTATCTGTATTATAGATAACCAAAGGGAGACGCGTCACAGGCATAGGCGCTCGCGTGTCCAGATACAAGCGCCCGTGGTTGCCTTATTCCCTGAAAGATCTGAGAGATCTTGGCCACTGAGGATGCATAGTTTATTACACTTGGTCAGTGGCCAAGACAACGGACGTTAATCACGTGCGCTGATGAACTACCCTAGAAGCAAGAGGTCGTGGGGTCATGGGGCGGGGGTCAATAGTGGTCATGAAAATGGCAAGACATAAATCTTCTGGCAGTTTCTCCGTCCATACTGAGAATAAGAGAAATATTCTGTCGCTCTCACTGTCTGTTGATCAGGGAGGTTCCTCTGCTTTATCCTATTATCCATTCTGAACCATTCAGGTATTGCGCGGATCTTATTGATGGTTCAACGAGACCTGGAATACTACAGTAGTCGAACACCCACCATTGGCAATATGGCAGATGGGAATAACTATACCATGGACGAAGGGTAGGGAATATATCAAATGACTGTGAACCAACACACTGCTAAGATTGAAAGTAAAAAGTGGGCACTTTAATTTTGCCCACCACAAGATTTGAACCTGGGCGCTTCAGCTATCACTAGTCACCCTACATAAACCTGTTAGATCGCGCGCGCATGTGTGTTTGTGTGTGTGTGTGTGTGTGTGTGTGTATGTGTGTGTGTGTGTGTGTGTGCTTCTGTATCTATGTAAGCTTACCTGTGTATTCTGTATTTTGTGTGTTTGGTGCATGTCTTCGTGTGTCCACATACTTTAGTCCGCAATCAGCCCTCCCTCCTGTGCAAAGCCGGCGGCGGGTGATAGTGAGAGATAGATCTTCTCATGCTATCACACACTGTTGAGGTTGACGTCTGAATCCTGGATCAGTCCCGGGCACAGGCGCTCGTGTGGTGGTGGTAAAAAGTGTAGCCGTGCAGACCAATAACATTTTCGAAGCGCTTTGCCTTTCTTGCGTCCAAAATACAAGCGCCTTTAATTGAGGGTGTGTCGTGCTTCTTGTTCTAAAGAAAGACACTGTAGATTAATTTCCCTAGCCCCTACTGCAGCTTGTTAATGATCAGTGAATGGTCAGCGACACTGAGTGATGGACACGCCGAGCTGTATGCAATTCACACGCCTGAATGCGCAGATTCTGCAGTTCCCACCCCTCTCCACCTCATCTGCAGTTCTCCACCCTCCCCACCTCAGCCAGAGCAGGCGGACTACAGCTGAATCCACTGTCATTGAATTTATTAAAGTAAAAACGCTCAATTAACAACGATCGAACACGGAATGTAGGCAATTACTATAACTTTATTTTCCTAACGACAATAGACCTTTAATGCCTTACAGACATACTAAAGTCTCACAGTTGAGATTTGAATTTGAATTTGATTTTTTGTTTATAGCCATAGGGTCCGTAAACCTTTGCGGTCATAGCTGGACCACCACAGCTATTAGTTATCCATTAAGATATACAACCTGTAGCAATTGAGATATATAATCTGTCAAACAGACAGAAATCCAAATCTCAACTAGAATTTAAAACAGCAGGAAGATAAAATTGACATAAATGAGATAAGACAGCATCATATGTCTTTGTTTCTGTACTACCAAAGCCTGGCACTAACAAAATCATACCTCCATCCCAAACCTCCCAACCACAACGCCATTCAGACGTTCACTTTTCAGTACTACACAAGGGCGGATCAGCAGGTTCACGCGGGAGGGTGCACTTTTTTTTGGGGGGTGGGGGTGGGGGGTGGGGGGGTTAGAGAGAAGTTTTTGTATCTTACCTCAGATTCATAGCAAAGAACAGTTATTCTTTCAAAACAACAGTCTATGGGCAAAACGCCCTGACATACATGTGTTACACTTTCTTTTGTTGTTGAGTTGCTACCTAATTGTACTTAGATCAAGCTGTTGCTATAACTGCTGTAAATATACATTTTAGGAATAAACAGGATTAGAATAATATTAACAAGAATAAACGACAAATAAAATAAATTATAAATATCTTTATCTCTATCCCTATCATCATTATCAAACAAAATATGTACATACCACTTCAGTGTGAGGTAGGTCACAAAATGGTTCAGCACAATACAAAATGTCTTTTCACAAAATAGAAATACTCCTAAAAACTGGTAACTAACACTAATGCTGTGCAACAACGCTAGGCTGTTGCTTCTTTGACGTCTATCTAAATAAAGAGTGACACAATATAAAATGAACTCTTCTACATAGAGCTGGAATGAGAGGAGTGTAATTAAACGAAATAAGCAGAGGTGTTCTCGCCCAATTTCCGGTCTTGTCATCATGCGCTAATCATTGACACTGTGCTTGTTTAGTCTACAGGCTGGACAGTCCCCGCTTCTATCAACAATGAGCCCAGCGCACAAGGAAATAAATGTTTTACATTGAAAATAAACCTCTTACATAAACGCAAAATGCAAGCGGCATATGACGTTTTAGCGGATGTTACACGTCATAATTGGCCGGCGTTCTTTGAAGTTGAGCTGTTACATGTCTAACATGTGTAGGCCGATTGGTGAGTGTGAGTAAACGAAAGAAGAAAGGAGGGAGGGGGTGGGGGTAACAGGAGATTGAGGCGTGAAGAGGGCAGGGATTGATATGGGAAAGAAAATAGGAGAAAATGCATTATTATTATTATTATTATTATTATTATTATTATTATTATTATTATTATTATTATTATTATTATTATTATTATTTATCATTCTTATATAGCGCTTTTTCAGCATCTTTGAGGTAAATGACGATTATTATTATTATTATTATTATCATTATTATTATTATTATTATTATTATTATTATTATTATTATTATTATTATTATTGTATCACTTTGGTGGAAAGACTTTAAATGAATTATTATTGTATCACTTTGGTGGAAAGACTTTAAATACATTAAACAACTTCTTCTTCTTCTTCTTCTTCTTCTTCTTCTTCTTCTTCTTCTTTTTATTATTATTATTATTATTATTATTATTATTATTATTATTATTATTATTATTATTATTATTATTATTATTATTATTATTATTATTATTACTGTCCTTTATTATTATTATTATTATTATTATTATTATTATTATTATTATTATTATTATTATTATTATTATTATTATTATTATTATTATTATTATTATTATTATTATTGTCCTCTATTCTTCTTCTTCTTCTTCTTTTTATTATTATTATTATTATTATTATTATTATTATTATTATTATTATTATTATTATTATTATTATTATTATCATTATGCTGCTGTTGCTGCTGCTGCTGCTGATGATGATGATTAGCATGATTATTAGCATGATGATTATTATGAATATTATGGATATTCTGAATATTCTTCTTCCTCTTCTTTTTCTCCTTCCTCTTCTTTCTTCTTCTTCTTTTCCTTCTTCTTCTTCTTTTTTTTTTTTGGTCGTCCGTGGGGGGGTGCACGTGCACCCGGTGCACCCCCCCCCCCCAGATCCGCCCCTGCTACATGTATATCTACTATCCAAGTTTGCCCCAGCCTTTGTGGCACGTAGATTTACTTCATCTCCTGCCCTACCTGCTGGACTTCGACCTTCCCTGTGTCCAGTTCTCACGGCTTTTTATCGATCTTGACCGAGCCCAAAGGTGGCAGTCCAGTTGCTGACCTGTCAGGCGCAGGCCGTTAGCCGTAATTAATGCGTGCACGTGCTGAGTGCATGGAAGTACAAACACATGGAAACACATCTCCTTCTTTCTATGATTAAGGGAGTTCGCAGCCAAGTCATGTGGTTTTGCCCTTGTGTTCGATACTTCCGGTTGCAGAAAGTCTTATGTCCGCATCATGTGGAAGTACAAACCATGACCAATAGATGACCTTGTTGAGGCATGTAGATACTTTTTCCTTTCTAAATTTCTATGTACTAACGAAGAAGAAAAGTGTTGTTGTTGTTGCATCAATTTTTATTCATCAGATTAACATAAGTTGTACTGATAAAGAAAAGTGTAAGTACTAGATTTAATGTTCTTCATCGGTTTTTGAAATGTGAAACCTGATGTTTTCGACTGTCCAAATAGCCGCTACCGGAGAGACCGCCATTGACGTGTCATTCACTCATTGTCACTTCTTCTTCTTCTTCTTCTTCTTCTCCTTCTTCGTAATACTGTGGATACCCCGTATTCGAGGAAAATGATTCCACAAGGTGCATGCTGGGTGTGTTCTTGTTACCGGGACTCACCCGTCTAGGACATGAGTGTCAGGATCTTTAAAGTCCGTTATGATGGAATGTATGCGACACAGACTAGACCTCGGTTTATACTCTCACCCGAAGGAGTAGGAAATGGGAGTAAAAACACAATGCCCCGGCCTCGAACCCGGGACCTTCAGATCCTTAAGCCAAAGCTCTACCATTAGGCCACCGTGCTTCCCTAGGCCAACACTTGCGAGGCAAGGTAGAGATGTAGATTGTAGTCATTTCTTATCATGGACATTTTCATGATACATTTGTAATTTTAGTAGTGTATATATTTAATCTATAGTTGTTTTTGACTTATTTCTTTTAGTTTACGGCGAAGCAGCAGCAACTGCCCTGAGGGCGACCTTTGGCGGACATGTCAACAGGGTCAAAATATCACTATCAAAACATGTACGTCATTCAGCAACCAGAAGTTTGGAACACACACGTCCAAAAAAGACGGGAGGCAGAGAACTTCGGGACTTCTAGCCGAAAGCCGTGCATCCAATCCATGGCTGAGTGCGAGCACCGACTGTCTGATAAGCGCGTGTCAGCAAGGGGTACGTTGACTGCGCTTTGATTGGTCGGGTGCCATCATCAATGTCAGAGCGAGTCTGAAAAACAACAGAGTACGGATCTTAATGCTGGTTCAACGAGACCTGGAAAGCTGTAGTCGAACACCCACCATTGGCAATATGGCAGATGGGAATAACCATAGCGTGGACGAAGGGTAGGGAAATAATTATATTATATTAACTGTGAACCAACACACTGCTAAGATTGACAGTGAAAAGTGGGCACTTTAATTTGGCCCACCACGGGATTTGAACCTGGACGCTTTAGCTATCACCAGCCACCCTACATAAACCTGTGTGCTCGCGCATACTTATGTGTGTGTGTGTGTGTGTGTGTGTGTGGGTGTGGGTGTGTGTGTGGGTGTGGGTGTGTGTTTACTTCTGTATCTATGTAAGGTTAATTGTGTATTCTCTGTATTTTGTGCGTTTGGTGCATGCGTTCGTGTGTCCATATACTTTAGTGCCTCTTTATGCGTGTGCGGGCAGTTTCCTCAGGGTCCGCAATCAGCCCTCCCTCCTGTGCAATGCCGGTCTGGCCAGTGATAGTGAGAGATAGTCTTCTCGCACTACCGCACACTGTTGAGGTTGATGCCTGAATCCTGGATCAATTCCGGGTACAGGCGCTCGTGTTGTGATGGTAAAAAATATAGCCCTGCAGCCCAATACTAATAATATTTTTGAAGCGCTTTGCCTTTCTTGCGTCCAAAATACAAGCGCCTTTAATTCAGGGTGTGTCGCAAACTGAGGCAATGTAGGCCTAAATTAATTTCCCTAGCTGCTGTGCTTCTGCCCCTGCTGCAGCTAGTTAATGATCAGTGGTCAGCGACACTGAGTGATGGACACGCCGTGCTGTATGCAATTCACACGCCTGAATGCGTAGATTTTGCAGTTCCCACCCCTCTCCACCTCATCTGCAGTTCTCAACCCTCCCCACCTCAGCCAGAATAGGCAGACCACAGCTGAATCCACTGTCATTGAATTTATTAAAGTAAAAACGCTCAATTAACAACGATCGAACACAACATTTAGGCAATTACTATAGCTTTATTTTCCTAACGACAATAGATCTTTATTGCCTTACAGACATACTAAAGTCTCACAGTTGAGATTTGAATTTGAATTTTTGTTTATAGGGTCCCTGAACCTTTGCGGTCATAGCTGGACCACCACAGCTATTAGTTATCCACTAAGACATACAACCTGTAGCCATTAAGATATATAACCTGTCAAACAGTGTTATAAAGACAGAAATCCAAGTCTCAACTAGAATGTAAAACAACGGGAAGATTAAATTGACATAAATGAGATAAGACAGCATCATAGGGATCCTATATATTGCACAATTGAAATGAAGATCTCACAATTAGGATGCAGACAAGTATAATATATACATGAACAGATAATCTTTGATCGAAGGTGGCTCCGCAAAATATAGCGGAACTCATCTACAATAAGCCTAAGAATTGATCTTCTCCTCGGCTTGCAAAGGACCTACATGCTCAGTCGAATTAAGAACACAATATGGACGAAAACCAAAATTAAATGTAGTTCTACATCGTGCAGTTATTCAACACTTTATTTTACATCAATGAAACTAAATCCTGGACATATCCCATCCCATTCCATCCCACCACCCATTCAGTCTTTGTTCCAGTACTACCAAAGCCCGGCACTAACACAATCATATCTCCATCCCAAACCTCCCAACCATAATGCCATTCAGAAGTTCACTTTTCAGCACTATATCTACTAAGTTTGATTATCTCCCAGCGTCTGTGGCACGTACTTCATCTCCTGCCCTGCCTGCTGGACTCTTGACCTTCCCTGTGTCCAGTTCTCACGGCCTTTTATCGATCTTGACTGAGCCAAAAGGTGGCAGTCCAGTTGTTGACCTGTCAGACGCAGGTCGTTAGCCGTAATTAATGCGTGCACGTGCTGAGTGCGAGCGCCGCCTGACTGACAAGCGCGTGTCAGCATGGGGGTACATTGACTGCGCTTTGATTGGTCGGGTGCCATCATCAATGTCAGAGCGAGTCTGAAAAACAACAGAGTGCGGATCTTATTGCTGGTTCAACGAGACCTGGAAAGCTGTAGTCGAACACCCACCATTGGCAATATGGCAGATGGGAATAACCATACCGTGGACGAAGGGTAGGGAACTATATTAACTGTGAATCAACACACTGCTAAGATTGACAGTGAAAAGTTGGCACTTTAATTTTGCCCACCACTGGATTTGAACCAAGGCGCTTCAACTATCACCAGCCACCCTACATAAACCTGTGTGCTCGCGTAAATTTAAAAAAAAAATAATATATATATATATATATATATATATATATATATATATATATATATATATATATATATATATATATATATATATATATATATATATATATATATATATCTAGAGAGAGAGAGAGAGAGAGAGAGAGAGAGAGAGAGAGAGAGAGAGAGAGAGAGAGAGAAAGTGTTAGTACAGTCTAATAAATTTCCCCAGAAACAAGGTATATCGGTTTTTGTACGCTTATCTGGGGACACAGTTTGGTATCTGGGAACATGCGCATGTTCCTAGATCTAAGGTAAGTTTGAAAATGCAAGAAAATGTAAGTTTCGTCTCCTGTAGGGGTCGAATTAGGTCAAACTGTATTTGTTTCTAGGTCAACTGTCTTTTACGAACCGTTTAAGATGTTTTTGAATCGTTCGTTGACGCCGGATTGTGTCTTCACTTGGTTTCATACAATTTCAGAATCCAAGAAGGCAAAAGGGTTTTTGAGACGAAAAAAGCGCAATGTTGTAGAGAAACGTTCTGTAAAAGGGTTAGGGCAGGCAAGGGCTATTGATAGATCTATTCCTAACCCTTACCCGAACCCTAATAGTTAAATTGTAATATATATATATATATATATATATCAGCCCTCCCTCCTATGCAATGCCGGTCTGGCCGATGATAGTGAGAGATAGTCTTCCCATGCTATCACACACTGTTGAGGTTGACGCTTGAATCCTGGATCAGTCCCGGGCACAAGTGCTCCAAAAGTCGTGGTAAAAAGTATAGCCGTGCAGCCCAATACATGTACTAACATTTTTGAAGCGCTTTGCCTTTCTTGCGTCCAAAAACACAAGCGCCTTTAATTCAGGGTGTGTCGTAAACTGAGAAATAGATCTTCTTGCTCTAAAGGAAGGCACTGTAGATTAATTTCCCTAGCTGCTGTGTTTCTGCCCCTGCTGCAGCTTGTTAATGATCAGTGGTCAGCGACATTGAGTGATGGACACGTCGTGCTGAATGCAATTCACATGCCTGAATGTGCAGATTCTGCCGTTCCCACCCATCTCCACCTCATCTGCAGTTCTCCACCCTCCCCACCTCAGTCAGAGCAGACAGAACACAGCTGAATCCACTGTCATTGAATTTACTAAAGTAAAGAGGCACAATTAACAACGATCGAACACGAAATTTAAAAAAAAAGTGCTATAACTTTATTTTACTAAGACAATAGATCTTACAGACATACTAAAGTCTCACAGTTGAGATTTGAATTTGAATTTTTGTTTATAGGGTGAACAGCAGTTGGTGACGTCGTAAAAATGGTCAGAAAGGTGGGAAGAGAACCACAGCAGGGCAGTTTCAGTGATTCCAAAAGAATGTTGAAGGCGTCGGAGCAGAATGGAGTGATCGATATTATTATTATTATTATTATTATTATTATTATTATTATTATTATTATTATTATTATTATTATTATTATTATTATTAGCCTACTTTTTTTACGCACTGGGCGTATGGGACTGCTGAGCAGAAGTTTCTATAGATTTCAAGCAGTTCCAAACATAGACTTCTAGTCTAGATACCATTGCAAGCTGCTTGCTTGAACACGGCGAAGCTGAGAGTCGCCGAGGATGAGAGTTGCCTCCGAACTATTGAGAGGTACTCGACCAGTCTCATCTACGCTGTGTTAGACGCTTAGTTTACAACCCTGCACATTCACACACGAAGTGTATGGGACTGCTGAGTAGAAGTTTCTTTTTTTTTTCATTTAAAAAAAAGACTTTTAACAGCACGATATAAGGTAAAGTAGCTGTTGTGTTATCTTATCCTACTTATCTTATCTTATCTTATCTTTATCTCTATTTTTCTACATTGATAACATTCATTAGATTGTTTTAAATAAATGTGTATGAGTGAGTGAGTGTGTATTGGCGCGTATTTGCATGTGTGCACAGATCTTGATTATATTGTTACATTATGATGTTATTGTTAGACAGTTATTTTGTTATTCTAATAATATTGTTACAAGTCCCAAGGACAAGATGTAAAACAGCACACCCAGTGCTTACTCTTTTACCCTTGTTAAATAAAATTGTTATCTTATCTTATCTTCTCTCTCTCCTTCTCTCTTGCTCTCGCACTTTCAGATAATGTGAGTGTGTGTGTGTGGGTGGGTGTGTGAGTGTGTGTGGGGAGGGGGGCCATTTTTATTTTGTTTATTTATGTTAAGTTATATTTTACAACGTTTTTATTATTTACTTTTGTTAAAAAATATTCTTTTATTTATTTAAGCGATTTGGTGTATGCGTCAGTGGTTAACGTTAATTGTAAACTGTTATTATACTGTTGACAAAATGACCACCTTGTTTAAAGTGCCGCTGAAACGCTACAGAGTTGAGATATAAGGTGGAGTGGGTCGTGGAACATCGTCTACTGAATCATTATGGAAAAGCCAAGTGCTATTAATTTAAAATCTCCTACCATTCTACTTAAGGATTTTAACTTTTTTTCATCGGCACACGATCAGGCGTTCGAACTTCTTGGCCCAGGGATCTCCACCGCTACATCAGGGAGGAAGAAAGACCGAAAACAAAGTGTGGGAACCACTCTGTTGTTTCTCAGACTCGCTCTGACATTGATGATGGCACCCAACCAATCATAGCGCTCGTGAATTTGGCCCCTGCTGACACGCGCTAGTCAGGCAGGCGGCGCTCGCACTCAGCGCGTGCACGCATTAATTACGGCTAACGACCTGCGCCTGACAGGTCGACAACTGGACTGCCACCTTTTGGCTCGGTCAAGATCGATAAAAGACCGTGAGAACTGGATTCCGACCTTCCCTGGGTTTCGTTTCGTTATTAAAATATCGTCCCCAAACACAATGCGTATAGAGGACAGTGAATATTGGCTGGTCCAGCAGGCAGGGTAGGAGATGAAGTACGTGCCACAGAAGCTGGGAGATAGTCAAACTTAGATAGTAGATATAGTACTGAAAAGTGAACGTCTGAATGGCGTTGTGGTTGGGAGGTTGGGATGCAGGTATGATTGTGTTAGTGCCAGGCTTTGGTAGTACTGGATAGGGCTGGACGGTTTTACCGATACGTAACTGTATTCAGGTTCGAAAAAGCGACGGTACGGTATACCGGTTCGGGTATCCAAGGTCCGGTTTACTGGGAAATCTCGACAACACATAACGCGACAGTGGGCGACAATCATCTTGTCCGCCCAGAGAGCGAGTCTAAAGCCCAAACACGTGGATAGGCAGCTGTTCTTGAAGAAGAACTTATAAGAACAGCAGCTTATCCACGTGTTTGAGCATGGTACTAGTCGCCAATCCTTTTGAACTCTTAAAGTTCTTAAAGACCTTTCCCGTTGAAGGTTTTTGTTCCATTTTGATTTTGTGGTTTAAAGTTTGCTGATGTTTTAAACAGTGATTTATCATAATTTGTTTTGAAGGCGTTCAAGCAATAATAAAGCTTCAGTTTCTATGAAAATGTGGTTCTTTGAAACTGTTTTGAAGTGTATGACAATCTTTCTTTTGCGTCGGTCACTATTGTCAGTGCCATATCCCATTTGATTGTAACACTTAAAATCGCAATACGAAATACCGATACGACCTAAAAATACCGCGGTAATACCGGTACGACTTTCACCCACGGTACCCGGCTCTAGTACTGGAAGAAACACTGAATGGGTGGTGGGATGGATGGGATATGGCCAGGATTTAGTTTCATTAATGTAAAATAAAATGTTGAATGACTGCACGGTGTAGAGCTACATTTAATTTTGGCTTTCGTCCATATTGTACTCTTCATTCGACTGACCATGTAGGTCATTTGCAAGCCGAAGAGAAGCCCAATTCTTAGGCTTATTGTAGATGAGTTCCGTATGACAGCCTACTATATATATAGCGCCAAAACCGAGATGTACCATTGAGGGGCCGGGTAGTTCAGTTGGTAAGAGCGTCTTGCTAGTAACCGAAAGGTCGCTGGTTCGAATCCCGGATTGATCAACGTGTGATCATATTATTTTCCTATTTACCAGCCCGCTGGTGTCAGTATAAATCGGTCCAGTAGTCACCTATATGCGAAAGTGTCGTGTGACTATAATCTACATACAAACATGTACCATTATCACGAGAAAATTGAAATTATCACGTGTTCTGTGTACTTTACAGATATATCGGTAATCCGCACTGTTAATTAATAATTATCAGTATTTGCCACGCTTTCCGATCGCCAAAACCTGATAATTACAAATATCATGAGATAATTACAGGTATCAAGAGATAATTACAATTATCAAGTGATAATTAAAACTATCACTGAAAATTATAAATATCAATTTAATACTGATGAGCATGCGCGGCCCGATGCGCGATGCACATGCACGGCAACGCACTGTTTCCAGCACGCCTGGGGTTTTTGCCCTAGTTAGGCTTGGCCAAACTAAAAGTTAGTAATTAACACTATGAATTACCGGTATCTCTGTGAATTACGCAGAACACGTGTTAATTACAATTATCACCGATACATGTAAGTTTTGCAGGTTTTGGCGCTAGTAAGCCGCCTTACCAGAATTAGGCATGATCACGTGAAAATTATAATTAGTAAGTGAAAATTTTAATTATTATGTGATAATTACAATTTTCAGTTTTGGCGCATTTTCAGGCGGATTGATAGAGGCAAAACTGAAAATTAAACATGACCACGCGAACATAATTGTAATTTTTCAATGATAATTGTAATTATCTCTTGATAATTGTAATTATCTCTTGATAATTGTAATTATCCCATGATATTTGTAATTATTACATGATAATTGTAATGATCATCTTTTGGCGCTAGTTGGCTGCCATAGTTCCGCTATATTTTGCGAAGCCACCTTCGATCAAAGATTATCTGTTCATGTACATTATACTTGTCTGCATCCTAATTGTAAGATCTTCATTTCAACTTTAATCTTTAATTTAATCTTCCTGTTGTTTTAAATTCTAGTCGAGACTTGAGTTGTTCTTCGCAACACTCTTTCCATTCAGAAATCATTTACCACACAACTCAGTCATCTTACCTGCAGCTTCATAGTTTCATCTCTGTTAGAAAGTCTCTCACCACCGAAGCAACTTCTAAACTAGTCACTTCTCACATCCTCTCACGCATTGCCTATTGCAACTCTCTGCTTGCTGTCCTTCCTGATTGTACAATCCAACCTCTTCAGCCTGTGGACAACAATGCTGCCCGCCTCATTCTAAAAAAACAAGGAAAAGTCTGATCATGTTTCTCCTTTGCTGCACCATCTTCACTGGTTGCCTGTCTCTCAGAAAATTCAGAACAAGGCCCTTTCAATTTGTTACAAAGCTGTCAACAACTCTGCCCCGTCTCTGAACCTTCTTCAACTGTACACCCCATTTCGAACGCTTCGCTCAGCCACTGAACCTCTCTTCTTTCAGATCCCTTACACAAAACTTGTGTCTGTCGGTCTTCGAGCCTCTTATTCTAACGGTCCATCCATCTGGAACATGCTCCCTCTCTCATTGCGGCAAAAGCCAACTTTCTCTTCTTTCAAATCTGCTCTTAAAACTAATCTTTCTCCGCACAACTGATTACCTCATCTGCCAACAACTCCTTCTGTTCTCCTAACTCTGTCTGTACACCTATCTCTGTCTGTAAACCTATCTCTGTACACCTAACCACTCATGTGCCTTCTACCTCCCACCTCTACCTCGCAATCACCACCACCACCAGCCCCACCCCCTTTCAAAATTAGGATTTGTGCGTGCGTGTGTGTGTGTCTAGGTGTGTGTGCGCGTTTTGAATTATTCATTAAGAAGATCATGCGCCTTATAATAATAATAATAATAATAATAATAATAATAATAATAATAATAATAATAATAATAATAATAATAATTATAATTATAATAATAATAATAATTATAATTATAATAATAATAATAATAATAATAATAATAATAATAATAATTATTATTATTATTATTATTACATTAGATATTTGTATAGCGCAGTATCTTGTCTGTTTCTGCAGGCTTGCTCAGGGTATTAACCAATAATCTTACACTAGTAGGCCTAGCTACTGTATGTATCGAATAGTGGAAGTGTTTAGAAACTTCTACTCAGCAGTCCCATAAACTGCTCGCAGCTCGCATTGTGTTAATAAGCACAGTTGTGACCATAACCTCGCACTACTATCTTGTTCATCTTCACTGCATCTGATGCCAGTGTCTAGTTTAATTATGTATCGAAGTGCTTGAAGTCTTTCGACACGTCTTCTCAGCAGTCCAATAATCTCAGTGTGTTAATTTGTACGAGTTTCATCTACTTCATGAATACTCTGTCTTACACTAGTATCAAGTGTGTGTATCGAACTGCTTGAAGTGGGGTGGCCTCGTGGCGCAGTGGATAAGTCGCCGGTTTCCTATACCGAAGGTCGCGGGTTCGATTCCCGCAAGGGGCGAACGTATGTGACATAGGTACGAGACTGTTGAGGTCACCGAGGGTTTTCTCCGGGTACTCCTGTTTCCTCCCTCCCTTCAATAATGGTACAGGACGCAGTCAATATAAACATTTCAAAAATAAAAATTCGATTTTCTTTCCGTCTTCTAATAGCGATCTCCCTGCCTTTACACCACCTGTTTGAGTGCTGGATGTGTATTTGGTGTGTGAGGGTGGATGAGACAGGTGAGCGTGTATGTTGGTATAGATTGCCGCGCTTTGAGCCTGATTGATTTGGGGAAAGGCGCGTATATAGCATTCTGTATTATTATTATTATTATTATTATTATTATTAAGTATCTAGAAACTTGTGCTCAGCAATGCACGGTGGTAATCAAGAATATCCAAGAGTAATCAAGAATCTTACACCAATATTTAGTTCGTGTATACTACTTCTTACACTAGAAGTATATTTAGCTTTTGTTTTGAACCGCAGACGTGTTTATAAACTTCTGCTCAGCAGTTCCATACTGTCAGTGTGGTAATGAGCTCTTTTGTAATCAAGAATCTTACACAAGCATCTAGCTCATGTGTACGGCATCTGACGGTAATATTTAGTTTGTGTATCGAACTGCTTGAAGTCTTGAGAAACTTCTGCTCAGCAGTCCCATACTCTCAGTGTGTTAATGTGCACGGTTTTTATCTAGTTCATGCATATTGCACCTTAAACTTTAGTAATATGCCTACTTTATGTATCGAATTGCTTGAAGTCATTAGAAACTTGTGCTCAACAGTGCGCAGTAGTAAATCAAGACTGTTACTCTAATATCTAGTTGGTGTATACTGCCTGTATAATGTGCACACGGTAGTAACCCAGTATGTTGCCCCAGTGTAAGCAAAACCTAGTGACACACTTTACATGCACGCTGTTCTCACACTATATTGTGCAACAGCCTTCTTACAACTCTAAAAACAGACTTCGTCAAGGCCAAAGTGGTTGTTTTATAAAATTTATTTAAAAAAAATAATAACTAAAAAAACTGTCATAACAAAAAAGATATTAAGAAACCCACCAACTAACTTAAATGGAAAAAAAAGTGAGCGTATTTATTATGCACGAAGCGGGCTTAAACCACTGTCCTAGACAAACTCACTTGTCCCAGTCAAATCGTGTTGTAAGCGATGGTTTTGTCCCAAGTTTTAGTACCAAAGTTCATATTGTCTTACTCTAGGCATCGCAGTTGTGGTAATTTTTTTCCCCTCAATAGAAACCCACTATTTGGCTCTCATCGTCACCAAAAGTTAGCATGAAGATAAATAACGTCTCTGGGTATGTACCTACTACGATATTGCTTTTTGTTCACTTTCTCAACTGTTCACAAATTCTTTCAATTTTGCAACCGAAATTTAAATCCACATGCTCCAAATCGCCGCTATCTTGACTTGATGAAGAGCACGAGTTATGCCCCTGTAACTATGAAGACACAGATAGTTTTGAGACGGTGACAGGAATTTAAACAAATAATTATTTATTTTTATTTTGTTGGTATGCTACATATTCCAAGAGCCAAGAATTCCTTATTTCTTTCCATGCGGTTCGCACGGAGAGCGGTTATGGATCCTTAAGTCATTTGTCCATTAATATACAACAATACAATTGTTTACAACGCTTTATCTGATAGAATATTGATGTTTAAGGTCTGTCCTCACGATATGGCAGACGGGAATAGCCATCCCAGGGAACATTACATTACATTATTATTGCTTTAGGTCCAGCGGACTCTTCCGAGCCAAATCAGGACCGGACAACCCCCGATCCGCATAAAAGATCTGCTGAAACAACCCTAGTGGTAAAACCGAAAGCTCTCCACCAGCCAGTCACTTTACAATAAAGACATCCCACGCAGGGGACGGCTGAGGCTTCACCCCAACTTATCGAACCCCCGTTTACAAAAAAAAAAAAAGAATACAAACATCATTATAAATTATCAAAAAAACACATACATATAAAATGCCTACATTGCTAAATAATAACATCATAGGAAGCCCTAGTGACCACCTGGCATAAAGCGTCCAATATTCCCAAGCTGATCCAACAGACCTCATACACAAACAAGGAGTCTTGTCCCGGAAGAGTTTTCAAGAAAAAAGGTAAGAGACTGGTCTAGTGAAGAAGACGATAGTATAGCAGATTGATAGAACAGAGCAGGAATGAGAAAGAGCAAATGAGAAAGACAGCGACAGTGGGAATTTAAAGCACTAAATTTCCAGAAAGTGGGGATACTATTTATACTGAAACCCCCGGCACCCCAACAGGGGTAATCCCAGTGAACAAGGAGTAGGGACCTAAATGAGCACTGAACCACCAGAACAATCACACTGCTAAAATGGACAGTGAAAATGGCCACTTTGACTTTGCCCATCACATGATTCGAACCTAGGTTATCGGGATGGCAGGCGAACACTTTACCACTTGAGCTACGATGATGGGTTACCTGATGAAAAGCACAATGTTACCTTGGGCAAAACGTTAACGATGATCAGGACAAAAACAACAGTGGTTTCCTTTTTACCTGCATCAGATTATTAGCGTTTTAACTGTAATAGTATAAGACACAAAATATTAATACGGATTGTGTGTTTCCTTTTCCCTATATGTAATGATATCAATAATAGTGAACTTGTTATCTGTGGAAGAAGTTTGCTCCAAATAAAACTGCATTCTTTATCACCCTTTCGGTATCTCAACAAAGGTGTAGAAACTAACTATGAACTAATAAGAACTAGGTAATACTATAATCACACACGCACATACACATACACGGGCGCGCGTGCGCACACACACACATGCGCGCATGCTTACACACACGTGCGAGCGCGCACGCACCCACCCACCCACCCACTAACGCACACACACAAGCGCGCTCACCCACACACATTATTCACAAGAAACAAAGGCAAATAAACGCACACACCACTACTCACAGCAAAGTTTTGCAGCATCGCAAGTGCATTACACAGTCTAACAACAATCGTTTGAACATAAAAATGTGTGTGTGTGTGTGTGTGTGTGTGCGTGTGTGTAGGTGCATTGCGTGTGTGTGTGTGTATGTGCCTGTGTGAGTGCGCGAGTTGAGATGATGACAGCAAAGGATACCGTGTCTGGATTCTGGAGCGTTTTCATTCTTCCTCGAGAGATGCTGAAGAAAAATAATCAACGGGCATTGATTTAATTAAATAATAACAAGTAACATCAATCATGATACAATAAATCGAATTCTGTAATATATTAATTTATTAGTCAGTCGTTCAATGATGTAAAAAATAGTTTAAAAAACAACCAAAACAACAAAAAAAAACCACAAAAAACCTTAACCAAACACGCACACACGCACACAAACACACGCACACAAACACGCACACACACACACACACACACACGACACACTTTACACATGAATTGTTGAACATGGCAGACAAATAAATATAAACATACATACAATGACACAAGGAGACAAATAATTACTTAAATAGATAGGTGAACTAGTTAGTAAGTAAGGAAAAAAAAACATGGAATAAATGAAAACAATTAAACATGACAACAAATAAATGAAGGGAAAAAAATAGTGAGAAAGAAAGAAAGAAAGAATCTCTGCAACACACTGGTAAAGAAAAAAAAAGACGCACCATGCTGTCAAACATTATTTTTATTTTGGGTGTTGCATGCAGAATAGAAACCTCGTTTTCAGTTCGAGGCCGTGACCCAATGACCCAGATGCACGTGAGGCAGGCGGGAGATGCACTTTTAGTCATCAACATGCACACACTGAGCACCGCATGCACAGCCACGCTTCCAGAGACTGCCAGAGGCCGCGCGCGTACCCAAACATGCACCAAAACATTGCTACAGCTGTCACTCTTTTCAATGTTCAAATTGCATGTAGCATGGCGTTTTCAACTTTGGAGTCAGAGCAGCAAATGATACAGCTGTACGGGAGACCAAAAGTGTTGCTTTAATTTTTAATAAAACACAAGTACAGTGGTTGTCTCGCCTCAGGAAGTGGGGCTGGAGTGAACTGATAGCAAAGAGCTTATAGTCTTTGCTGATAGAATGTTGGATATAATCCTTTAATAAAGGCTGTACTATGGGGACAAAGGTAATGATAGGAAATGTTTGTCTCCCCTTCTTTGCTGCCAATAGTTTTCCTATTTTGTGGATTTGTGCCATTTGATACAGGTCACAGGCGCCAAACTTGGTGCTTTACATTCCCACTGTCGCTCTCTTTCTAAGGTAAGGCTGCTGCGCTCCATGGTCATCTCCATCTTCCTATATGCTGGCGAAACATGGACCTTTACAGCAGATCTCCAGCGAAGAATACAAAGCTTGGAGATGAGGTGCTACAGAAGACTTCTGGGCATTTCCTATACCCAGCACATCACCAACGACGAAGTCCGACAGACCATCACACAAGCCATTGGACAACACTATGACCTGCTCACAGTGGTGGAAAAAAACAAACTCCGATGGCATGGCCACGTCACCAGATCATCAGGTCTTGCAAAGACCATCCTGCAAGGCACAGTGCAAGGAGGTAGAAGAAGAGGGAGACCAAAAAAGAGGTGGGACGACAACATTCGAGAATGGACTGGTTTGACACTGAGCGAAACAATGAGGGTTGCTGAGGACAGGGAAAGATGGAGTACGCTGGTTAAACGATCATCTGTGGTGTCCCTACGACCTCCGAGTTACGGGATAGGATAGGCTCTTTTTCTCCTTTGTTATTACTCATTCCTACTCTGTTTTGTCAATCTAATATACTATATTCTTATTCGCTAGACCAGTCACCTACCTTTTTTTGTGGAAAACTCTTCCCAAACTCCTAATTTGTGTATGAGGTTTGTTGGGTCAGTTTGGGAATATTGGACGCTCTCTGTTAAATGGTCACTAGGGCTTCCTAAGATATTATTATTTAGCAATGTAGGAATTTTACATGTATATGTTTTGTTGATATGTTATAATGATGTTTATATTCTATTTTGTTCTTGTAAACGGGGGTTCGATAAATTAGAGTACAGCCTCAGCGTCCTCTTCGTGGGATGCCTTTATTGTAAAGTGAATGGCTGATGGAGTGCCTTCAGTATTACCACTAGGGCTGTTTCAGCAGATCGTTTATACGACTCAGGATTGAGTCCTCTTTCAACCAAGTTGTGGTCTTGATTTTGTGGTCCTGATTCGTCTCTTTGCAGTCCGCTGGACTCTGTAAGCAATGAATAACTAACTAACTTGCTGAAATTGAAGTGGCCGATGTTCCAAAGCATATGAGGACACCTGAATGAATTCGCCGTTGTTAGAAATACATGTTTTGAGATTTCGTCATTTGGATTAAAGGGCCCCAATTCGAAGGCATTGGTTTTTTTTTTTTTTGGCGAAAACAAGTTTACCCTAAAATGTGCATAGTTATTACATTAAGCAGTGATACAGTGATACAGTAATACAGTGAGCTTTCCTTGCTCGAACCAACCGCTACAGCTTGAATTTTCAATTTTTTGTATAACAGGGAGTGATTTCCCCTGCTTAACGGTACACCAGTACAATGACCGTTTGACCTTTGACCCTATTTTTGAATGAACCACGTACGCGCATTCCAAAGTGCGTCTTTGGGTAGGGTAGGCCCAATCGTATCGATCTAAAACAAAGAACCTTAGGAAGCAACTATCTTATAGTTTCTGCCTCTTGGGAAGATGCTATTTTTAGCGGAAAACGGTTACTATTAATAGGCGAACACACAAACCACGGAATTTATTCATTTAAAAGTTAACTATAATTTCGAAAGAGTTATTTTTTGTGGTAAGCCTTTTTTTGTGGTAAGCCTTTTTTTGCGGTAAGCCTTTTTTTCTTGGTGGTAAGACTTTTTTTTGTGGTAAGCATTTTTTCAGTGGAGCAACACTCACTGTGAATCTGTCATTACATTACCTTACATTACATGATTATTGCTTTAGGTCCAGCGGACTCTTCATTACATTACAATACATTACATGATTATTGCTTTAGGTCCAGCGGACTTTTCCGAGCCAAATCAGGACCGCACAACCCCCGATCCGCATAAAAGATCTGCTGAAACATCCCTAGTGGTAAAACTGAAGGCTCTCCACCAGCCAGTCACTGCACAATAAAGACATCCCACGCAGGGGACGCTGAGGCTGTACTCTAATTTATCGAACCCCCGTTTACAAAAAACAAAATAGAATACAAACATCATTATAAATGATCAACAAAACACATACATATAAAATGCCTACATTGCTAAATAATAACATCATAGGAAGCCCTAGTGACCACCTGGCAGAAAGCGTCCAGTACTCCCAAGCTGATCCAACAGACCTCACACACAAATAAGGAGTCTTGTCCCGGAAGAGTTTTCAAGAAAAAAGGTAGGTGACTGGTCTAGCGAAGAAGAAGATAATATAGCAGATTGATAGAACAGAGCAGGAATGAGAAAGAACAAAGAGAAAGACAGCGACAGTGGGAATTTAAAGCACTAAATTTCCAGAAAGTGGGGATACTGTTTATACTCAACTCCCCGGCACCCCAACGGGGGATGTGAATCTGTGGAGGAGGCGAGGTCACAGTGGGTCTCTTTAAGGATACATGACGAGGGCGTACTGGTTTATGTCCTGCGTGGCGCTGAATTGTGGCTGCCTGCTGTTGTTGAGAAAACGACTAGATTTTCACTGTCACAGGTGATAAGCACATTGTTCGTACTTTACTTCATTATTATACTGTCAGTAGCGCCAGATCAACATTTTCTTGGTGTACGTTTACTGAGTGAAGATGTAATACTGGTACACCTGTACCAGTTGTATAGATGGCTAAAACCTTTGTGCAATCTAAGCTAGTAATGTCAGGACCATGGAAAATGATATATGGTTAATCTTCACTTTCCTTATTCAAATCGTCTTCTCTACATAATCTTCCTCGATCCCATCATCATCATCATCATCATCATCATCATCATCATCATCATCATCATCATCATCATCATCATCATCATCATCATCATCATCATCATCATCATCATCATCATACCTGAAAATACGTAAGAATTGCGCTTGGAACCGATTGCTTTAAAGAAATACGGCGCTTTATTATATCTTTATTATTATTATCACCGTCGTCTTGGTCGTCGTCATCATCATCATCATCATCACCATCATCAGTAGTAGCAGCATAATAATAATAATAATAATAATAATAATAATAATAATAATAATAATAATAATAATAATAATAATAATAATAATAATAATAATAATAATAATAAATAAATAAATAAATAAATAATAATAATAATAATAATAATTAAAAATGATAATAATACTGCTTATGTCGAGGATAATCATGACGACGACGACGACGACGATGATGATGATGATGTTGATGATGATGATGACGACGACCAAGACGACGGTGATAATAATAATAAAGATATAATAAAGCGCCGTATTTCTTTAAAGCAATCAGTTCCAAGCGCGATTCTTACGTATTTTCAGGTAGTTTGAAATAGAAAGAATATTAGAGTAAAGGAAATAAGCTTAGGCATGTAATTGTACAGAATATCAACAACCATTGCACTGACACAATGACAGTGTCAATAAAACAAAGAGATAATAAGTATAACGGCATACAAAATAATTTGTTATAACTAAAATAAAATATGGAGGATAAAAACTAATGAGACACCCGAGAGCGAACTGGGAATCTGCAGATCTGCAGTGGAATGCTCTACCACTGATCTATATCCTCTGTCACATTAAATTTGAAGAGAAACAATACATCTATTTAAAGTTGCCTTAAGATTTCAAGCAATTTTATCATCAGCTGTGACTAGCTGTAAGCTTATAATATTGATTTGCAGATAAAGATTGCTAGCAGTGACATTTACATTTGACAGCATAAAATTCAGCTTACTGGGATCACGCACACGCACACACACACAAACATACACACACACACGCACACACACACACATGCGCACCTACATGCAAAAACACAGATTCGTGAAATAAATATGGAAACCCTCTTCCTCCCCCTTGTGGTCCCGCCATACTTCCTCTCCCCTAAGCCACAGGGGTAGATGGGGGCAGGGCGGGGGTGGGGCGGATGTGGGGTTGGAGTGGGGTTTTGGGGGGCGAAAGCAAGAAATACTTTAAATGATAAATAAGTAAACACAAACATAAATCAATGAATAAATAAACAAATGTTAATAAAATAAATAAATAAATAAATAAATAAATAAATAAATAAATAAATAAATAAATAAATAAATAAATAAATAAATAAATAAACTTGAAATACATAAATGTAAAAAATACAACAACAACTTTGAAGCCCTTTCATTCTACATTGTAAAATGAACAGTTACATTCACTTTGACCTCAATCATACTTTATCTGGCGTGGAATGTAACCCTGCTGAATGTTATGGCCTTGCATACCATGTACCAGGTTAATAATAATATTTTCCCATAATAGGAGTAATTACTCGGAACCCCCATACAGGGCCCAAAGATCAAGCCTTTCACCCTCACATATCCTTTCCAAATTTACAGTAAGTGTTGACCCCGCCTAAAGAAAAAAAAAAAGGTTAACCCCCCTAAAAAAATAACCACTTACAACAATTTTAATATAAGCTTAATCATTTGATTTGTGTATGTGCTTATCAATAGCATCACGTTTGTTTCTAAACAAATAAAAGAAAGCACCGCAGCGACGGTGTCTATAATAGGCACGGTTGTTCTGTTTACGCAACAAGGAAGAGACGCCTACACTTCGAAGCTTAGCGACCGGGTTCAACAACGGTTGCCCAATGTATCATCAATGCGCTTTCCCCAGAAAACGTATTGTCACACAAAGAACCAACAGACATCCTTCCTAGCTCGAACCTTTCAACTAATCAATTATTCTCCATATCTAATAAATGACAACGCCCCTTTCTGTTCAATATCGTAGATGCACAAGGTCGCAGAAGAAAATTAAGCCTCGGACCCGGGTTCAAATCTGTCAAAAAAATTGGCAGAAGAAATTGTTTTCTCGCAAGTCATTATGACTCTTTACACGATTTTCTCACTTTCCACCGTCAGAAAGTACAGGTCACATACTCAAGTAAATTATACACGCGCACACCTTTAAACAAAAAATGCAGGTAAGAAAAACAGAGGGAGAGAGAGCTCGTAAAACAGTTGTCAACAGCATTAACCTAGGTAAGTACACTGTACGATCTACACGTTATCTAAGCTTACTCACACTATCTTCAGTTTAAAAGCTGAGTGTTTAGATTTCAATGGGGAAGAAGAAGAAGACGTAAGAAAGAATTAAAAAAAGAAAGGAGGAAATAAAGAGAAGAAGAAGAAGAAGAAGAAGAAGAAGAAGAAGAAGAAGAAGAAGAAGAAGAAGAAGAAGAAGAAGAAGAAGAAGAAGAAGAAGAAGAAGAAGAAGAAGAAGAAGAAGGAGGAGGAGGAGGAGGAGGAGGAGCAGAAGAAGAAGAAGAAGAAGAAGAAGAAGAAGAAGAAGAAGAAGAAGAAGAAGAAGAAGAAGAAGAAGAAGAAGAAGAAAACTAAAGAAAGAAAGGAAGAAGAAGAAGAAGAAGAAAAAAAAGAAGAAGAAGAAGAAGAAGAAGAAGAAGAAGAAGAAGAAGAAGAAGAAGAAGAAGAAGAAGAAGAAGAAGAAGAAGAAGAAGAAAGAACTAAAGGAAGAAGAAGAAGAAGAAGAAGAAGAAGAAGAAGAAGAAGAAGAAGAAGAAGAAGAAGAAGAAGAAGAAGAAGAAGAAGAAAGACAAAAATAAAGAAAGAAAGGAAGAAATAAAGAGAAGAAGAAGAAGAAGAAGAAGAAGAAGAAGAAGAAGAAGAAGAAAGAAAGAAAGAAATAAAGAAAGAAAGAAAGAAAGAAAGAAAGAAAGAAAGAGGGAGAGAGAGGGGGAGAGAGAGGGAGGAGAAAGAATAGCAGCAGAAGAAGAAGAAGAAAAGAAGAAGAAGAAGAAGAAGTATAGGAAGAAGGGGGTAGGGGAAGAGTAAAGGAGTTGGGGGCGGGGTAGAGGGTTGGGGAGTCGATTAAATGTTATTTATTGTGGAATGTTTAGTATAGGCGACTGTCGGTGGAGCTTAAAAAAATAATATGTGGAGTGAATAGGTGGCCGTGGGGTGACAGAGGTCATGCTGCTGTTCCATCACCGTAGATCAGAGGTAGAGCGTTCGCCTGGCGCTCTGATGACCCAGGTTCCATTCTCGTGGTGGACGAGATAAAAGCGGAAATGTTTTCATGTCCGTCTTAGCAGCATGAGTGCTCTAGTGGTTCAGTGTTGATTTAGGTCCCTTGCCTTTCACGCTTGGGATTGTTATCTCCGTCTGCCATATCGCCAATGGTGGGCGTAGACATTACACTCAATGTTCCTTTAATTCATTCCTCGGCTAGAATGCTGTGAGTGATGAAATGAGTTCAGAATCATGACTGCTTGAGGGGAGAAAGAATTCTGGAGTGCAGATCCTCAGCGAAACGAAACCGTCGCCCAGAAGAAAGAAGTTCAAGGATGGATGGGTGGGTTTGAATCTTAAATAATCTGTTCAGTTTTGTTCAGCACATGTTTTGTATAAATACTTATTAGAAGAAGCCCATCAACACCGTCATCACCACCACCAATCACAACAACGCCACAGCAACAACCAACAGCAACAACAACAATAGCAATAACAACAGCGAAAACATTCAAGTGAATTTGAAAACTACACGACAACATATAATTTTGATAATTAATGACTGGACATGCTGTTTTGCCTACTTTGCTTTTCAAATCCTGCGTAAAGCCCTAGGCACTCATTACAACGATTGGAATGAATGATCAACGATGAACAAGGTTGAAATCCGTAGAAGAGTGTTGAAGGGAATTCATCATTAACACTCATCGCTTTGCCGATAGCTTTAAACACATTCACGTTGACGTGGCTGTCCACCGTTCATCGTTGCCTGATTGTTGAATCGTGTATTTTAGCCATAACATTAGGGAAAAAAAGAGGTTGGAGTGTCGGTGAGAAGATAAAAAGGAAAATGAAAGGAAAAAGTGAAACGAAAGAGAAAATAATCTCGCCTGTAGCTACCGAGTACCAAAATTAATGCCCTAGCTTTATTGTGCCTTGCCTGGATAATTGAGCTATGGAAGACTTACTCTGTTCATCGTCAACAGTCAGCTCATGATTTACGGGCAAAACCTTGTCAAAATTATTTAGCTTTTGGACAGAGGATTTGCTCCACCTTACTCATCATACTCTACTCTCTTAAATATGTCGAGCCTCTCCCTGCACAAGCTACGCAGACGGTATTGCGATTTGCTAACTTGCGATATTTATCCTTTTCACAGCAAGAAAAGGAAGCAAAAGTTGTTGAGGAATGTTTAGTGTAGGGGAAAATACCATGCTCTAACCACCACCACCCCATTTTCATCCCAACACAACACAACCCAATGCAAACATTTTGCATTCATCATTTATACATAGGAGGCACGGTGGTCTAATGGTAGTGCTTTGGCTTGC
>CM072527.1:19430936-19438436 GCA_036898135.1 Oncomelania hupensis | reverse complement strand
TATCATGATCACAATTCACAGCCAGTAATAGAAGCCAACTTGTTAAACATTAGTTCATATAAAGAACATTTAGTTTTGAATGAAACTTCCTTCAAACCCCCCATCACACTCCACACTACAGACGTCATCAACCATCCTCTCCTATTCTCTTCCTTTACCCTCCCCTCATTCTTAAACCTCTCTCTCTCTCTCTCTCTCTCTCTCTCTCTCTCTCTCTCTCTCTCTCTCTCTCTCTCTCTCTCTCTCTGTGTCTCACTTTCGCTCCTTCCCTTTCCCCCTCCCCCTTCCATTCCTCCCCTTTACCCCCAAATGGTTCCTGCACTGTGGTCATTTATTTAATTTCAGCGTGGAACATTTCCTCCCTTGTGGCAGTCATTGCCTGAAGTTAACCATTATAATTATGATTATAATTATGGCCTAGTAAAGTCGCACACCCAAACCAAAACCACTGTCAGTACACAAACATGGTTTGATCACAGTTGACAGCACACTGAATTTAGACATTCATATCCATCATTTTATTACAACCCAAACCGTTAACTTAAACAACTTTGTAATGAACACAGCACAGTTCGTCATTACGCCACCCCAACCTCCAATCTTCTCCTCTCGCACACCCTTGTACAGCCGGTGTCACATCCTTCAAGTTCCGGGTTTCCTAGTTTATCCGAGCGCATTTGCGCATGCGCCAGGTCATGTCGGGCCGGCTTTTTCACGGAGTTCTTAGGCGGCATAACCCTAACCCTAACCCAAACCCTAACCCTAACCCTAAACTCTTAACTCTAACCCAAACCCTAACCCTAACCCTTACGAAGACTATGATAGCACTGTGCGCATGCGTCGAATTTTGTAACGCGTCGACCAATCAGAATGCTCCCATTCGCTCCCAGCCCAGCTAAGATACTAGGAACTGTGAGGATGTCACACCGGTAGATAGGTATGGAGCACTGAGCTTAATACTAACTGGAGTGCGCTAATCGCTACGGCACTGGAAGAAAGTGTCCGCCATCTTGGATAGTCCTATCTGCGTCTATGCCGACGCTTTTCACAGTAGGCCTACAGCGTAATACCTTTCTGGCGATCTCGGATATTTGCCGAAAAACAAGATGATAAAGTATTTTACATTGCTTTTAAACAGGGTAATTTCATTTAATTTGTTTTAAAGTTTAAAATCGTAACAATCATTGGCAAAGCTAGTATTGATAATCATTGTAATAGGCCTATAGTGTATGTTTGTTGTCACTTTTGAATAAAATGTTGGCTTTGCCATCCGTCCCGCTGATCGTTGGCGGAAGGGGGGGGGGGGGGGAGAGAGAGAGAGAGAGAGAGAGAGAGAGAGAGAGAGAGAGAGAGAGAGAGGAAGAAGAAGAAGAAGCAGAAGAAGAAGAAAGAGAGAAGAAAGAGGAAGAGATAGAGATTTTTTTAGCATAAATCATCTGTTATGAAGAAGAAAAATAACTGCCATCAGTCCACCACAGAAAGATGACTGGATAATTATTCAAAGGATTCTTTATTGTCCTAATACAAGTATCTTGCAGTGCACATAAAATGGGGTTGTAGACAAAACAAGTAGAAGAAAAAAAAATTCAGCATTTCCACATAACCTGGTTATAGTTACAAATACCACAGCATACACTACAAGTGCAATTCATACCACACGCTTATTCATGGATACAGTTGTCTCATTTCCAAATACACATTGTATTGTATACACAAGAACATTATTCACAGTGAGAAAAACACACCCACACTGTGCACAAAATGATATTTATTACATATCACTCTCTGCGGTCCGGACCCAGCCACACTCAGAATCAAACTCATTTGTCCACACACTGAAAATATTCTTACCTACATTCAACCCACTGTTACCTCCACACTTGCTCTAACGAGGTATCTTCAAATAACAAGTAATACTGGTATAAATGTTGACCTGGCGGAACCAGTGGCAATATGGTAATAACACAACAAGCTATATGATGGCTGTGAAAAAAAAAACCCAGAGCATCCAAATGCATGAACATAAGAAAATGATAAGGCTTGTATATATACAATACAAAATTATTCACACACCCACACACACACACCCACACCTACACACAAGAAATATTTCACTTTACTGGTGTTTGAACAAAATCAATTTTGACAATTGCTTTCTGATTATCTGTCCTGTGATCTTTTCTGTGTACAATTTCCCTAAATGGTGCAGTCTTATCTTCAGATATGAATCAGCACAAGTTCTGACCAAGGTGAAAATGTGGTTGGTAGTGGGTGTGGTGTCAAACATGTGACTGTGTAGGCATGAAAACAACTGCTTTTGGTTTGCATAAACCAGAACATCCTTGACAATAGAAGTCAAAAGAGTGTTAAATTTAGGAAGGTAATTTGCATTCATTTTTATTTCCCTTTGCACAAATTTCTCTGTTTGAGTGCAAATGGACAGAACACTGGCTGAGGGGATAACTAAACCACCCCTGTTTTTGAAGTTAACAAATGAAAATGCAGAATCAGTACTTTGACAGTTGTGGGAATCGGTGACATTCGTCAAAGCCTCCTGGCAAGGCACACAGTGGATCTTTCTGCAAACCATTTTGACTACATATCCAGCAATGTAAGAAATGGCCGAGGACTTGTACTCGGACAGGGGGTCGACACTTAAAAATGTCTCATCAACATCAACATTGACATCATATGTAGGTTCAACAACTTCCAGTTCACGCTGAATACAAACAAACCGTGTGCTGTCTTCTACAACATTCAAAATGCTGGTCTGGTCAAGAGGGATGCAGTTTCCCTTGCCACCTTCAATTGTATGCCTCATAAGCAGCTTTTTGTAAGTGCACATGAATTGACTTGCAGTTGGGTTGTTGTTAAAGCCCCCTGCTGATCTCACAGCCCCAAAAAACAACTCTATATGGTCTTGAGACATCCTGTAAGTCAGCAGGTATTTCATAGGGGGTGAAGGGGAGAGAAGGAGATCTTGCACCATCATTCGCACACTATGAATGCAGATTTGGAACCCAAGAAATCCCGTTTTTCTTTGTGACTTCACAATGCTCTGGCCTTTAGAATTTTTCATGGCTTGAATGTACTCCTCTGCTTCTTGTAGAAATGAATCAGTTTCAAAGAAATTTTGTGCCCTCAGCGGTGCTTTATAACCTTTAGCCACAGGATTTCTGGAGTTCAAAACATCAAATAGATGATCAAATGTTTTTAAAAACTTCACAGTGGCTTCACATCCAACAAACTCTTGAAGGTGCAATTCATCCTTGCAAAAAAGGAGGGCATCGGCCACACTTGCACTCAATGTTTGCGCAGCCAAATTGACTTTCATTTTCTGCTTTTGCCAGTTCATGTGAGCTGTCTTTAATTTAGTGCCAAGCCTCAGACCCTCTCTTTGTTGCAAGGAATGAAGAGCCTCCACATATTTCCAATCAACAGTGCCATCTGGGGTGATCAGTTGTCTCTGATCTGACAAAGTATTTCTAACTAGCTTCAGCATGTGACAAGCATCTAAGAACACGCACACGCGCCAAGCAGGGTCACATGGATGGGGGAATGAGGGTGTCATGTTTTCTGGGTCAACAGATGCCCCAAGCAATTTTAACATCTGAAAATTAGCAGATGGCCCATCACAAGTGACTGATTTAATTTTTATCTCAACATCAGACAGTTTTTTAATACATGTCTGAATGAGGTTGGCCTTCTCCTCACCTGACAGGCTATCGATGAGAAAGTAGCCACAGGGTACTTTCCATCCTCCGTTCAATCCCACCACCATCAAAACTAGAGCATTGGAAGCAGGAGGGACACTATCATTGTCAACACCAGTGCCTAAGTCTACAAACCCCCTAAACTTCTTTCCGTCCCATTCAACATGTTTCTTGATGGCCATTTCATCCATGACCAGGCCACAAACAAGCTCTTCTTTATTTCTTCTTGCAGACAATACTTTGGCCTTCAAAGCTACCATAACTTCTTTAGTGAAACCAGGCTCCCCCGAGATGGCTGAATACCACCGGCGAAGAACTGCAGGGTGGGGCAAATTCAAATCAAAAGTTTTTCTCACAAAGCGATATGCTTTTGCTGAGTAAAAGCTCAGTGTCATGGCAAAGGCTTTCAGTTCGGGGCTATATGTCTTTCCCTTTTCCAACATTTTCTTCAACAGATCTTTTGGTACCCCTGAAAAGGTTGAATCCAACAAATGAGCACACTGTGAAGACACAAAGTTTTTTTGCTTTAGTGTGTTTACTACACTTTGAAGGCTTTCTACCTTTTTTTTCAACTTGCAGCATTTAGTCTGTTCCTTTTTCATTTTTTTCCTCAATTGTTCATTTTGTTCTAGCAAATTGTCTACCTTCCTTTTCATTTTGCGTGGGCTTTCATGCGTGAAGTAGCTGTGATCATTGCAAATGTCAGACTCCACTGCAATGGGTGACTGAGGATCTGCAGAATCCAAGGATGTACAAGGCCCAGGATTAAAGACATCAACACTTGAACAGGCAGCGAAGGAAGGAGCTGGTCTCTCTTTTGGTGGTGCACGTTGCTTAGACTCCTAAAACATAATAATAACAATACCAAAATAACAACAACAATAATAAGGATGACAATACAAAAACAATAAGTACAGTTTAGGCAGTTGTGGATCTCAGCATAGAAAACCCCTATCAAATATCATACACGTGTATACACACATAAGAAATATGTCACTTTACTCGGATGATCTGCCCTGTGTTTTTTTCCTATGATATGCAATTTCCCCAAAGTGGTGGAGTCTTATCTTCAGATATGAATCAGCACAAGTTCTGACCAAGGTGAAAATGTGGTTGATAGTGGGTGTGGTGTCAACCATGTGACTGTGTAGGCATGAAAACAACTACTTTTGGTTTGCGTAAACCAGAACATCCTTGACAATAGAAGTCAAAAGAGTGTTAAATTTAGGAAGGCCATTTGCATTTCTCTTTGCACAAATTTTCTGTTTGATTGCAAACTGAGAACATTGCTTGAGGGATAACTAAAACACCTCTATTTTTGAAGTTCACAAATAGATGTGTCAAAAAATATAATTGATGCCTTCTACTTTGGATCAAATGATCCCTACCAAGTCAGAGTGGGAAGTAGCATGTACCTTTTTCAAATGCAGCGGAAAGTCGAAGAGGGTAGGCACAGCATCAGGTCGAAGTCTTGTTGTTTGACCGGTCCGATCAAACATCTTTTGTTCAAAGTGCTGGCTGCAAATCTTTGTGTGGGCCGTTGGTGTGAAGAAATCCCTTCGAATGTTGTTGATCCATTTTTTCTTTCTCTCTTCATCTCTGGGAAAGCTGTAGTAATGAACAGAGGGGAAAATACTAAAATAATACGTACATGAACAAATATTTACTTTTATGCCCTCTACTTCCTTAACTATTAATATTATTCTTCATTATTATTATTATTATTATTATTTTCTTTATTGATCAGGGGCATGTCACACCCTTCAAAAATGCTGAAAAATAAAAAAATTAAAAAAATAAAATCACACCGAAAGAAAGAAAAAGTAGGGTGTGACGCTCCTGTTTATTATTATTTTTTAATATATTTTTTGGGGGGAGGGGAGGGAGGGCATGCATGCATGCCTGAACTAGCATGCTTATGAAAAATTCATCTGGCAATGGTTGTGACTGTGTAAATGCAGAATTATGGCATACATACTATAATATACAATGTATAAATGTATGTATGCACAAACTAATACCTACATCAGTACGTGTATACATACCCACATGAAACATAGATCAGATCTATTTACACTACATCAATTGCTTACTTTATTAGCATTCAACTTAATGTGACTTTTAATCTCAACAAAGATCTGCAAATTCAACCCAAACTGAAAATGTGACACAGGCAGAGTTATCTGTAGTAGGCCTATGGTTTTGTTTACAAAGTGTACAAGTGATACAACTACCAGTTTCAACAATCAAAGATCACTTCTAATTTGCATGCGTGGTGGTTGCACATCTTGACCATGAATGCAATGGAGAGGGGAATGAAAGCAGAAAAAAAATATTTGTCTCTTATCATTTTGTGAGATGCATAGGCCTATCGCTTTTGTTGCAGTACTTTGAGCTATTCTACTACCACACAGAATCACCAAGTCACTGTCTCTGTTCAAATAAAATAAATAAATTAATAAAATGTGCTTACCTGTGAAATGTGATCCCTTCAGCAAGTCTTTTCTGCGATGAGAGTCGATTATTGCAATTAATTGCACAGCAGTAAACCATTTTAGCGTTTTATAAAAACAACACGAAGACCGATTCACTATGCTTTCATGCTTCCAGACAGGACGCGTCAAGATGGCGGAAACTTCACTTCCGATTCTCCCGCAAGCGCAGTGATGCGATAGGAGGCTGGCGCACTCCAGTTAGTATTAAGCTCAGTGGTATGGAGCGAGACGTGTATTCTGCCACCGTAATAGATCAATGGTCTGCAGGCCAGTCACCAACGTCTGGTGCACTAGCACTAAAGAGCTAATCACCCAAACTAGGATTTGTGTTGGGAATGTGGCATGCATCGCTTTAGAGCATTAAACAAAAGTATGTACCATTATTTATCAAATGTCTGGTTACAGCAGACGTTTATGAAAGAATTGCACACACACACACACACGCACACACCTACACCTACACACAGACACACACACACCCCACGCACTCACCCCTCAGACACAAACACACACACACCACGCACACACACATACACAGAGTTTATCTCTGTGTATTTATTTAGTTACTTATTTACTCACTTACATATTCATTCACATCCACTATCTCTGAACCTTGAACTTATGTATATGAAACGCTATGGTCCAGCTCATCATGATGACAATGATGATGATGGTGATGATGATAAAGATGAGGAGGAGGACGATGATGAAGTGAGGAGGAGGACAATGATGAGGAG
Organism: Oncomelania hupensis; assembly: GCA_036898135.1. NCBI lineage: Eukaryota > Metazoa > Mollusca > Gastropoda > Littorinimorpha > Pomatiopsidae > Oncomelania > Oncomelania hupensis. The sequence goes on along the minus strand of CM072527.1, from coordinate 19,431,491 downwards.
GATAATGAAAAACGTGATGATGAGGATGATGATGCTGATGATAATGAGGAGGGAGAGGAGGATAATGCTGCTGCTGCTGCTGAAGATGATGATGATGACACTAATGATGATGATGATGACGTTAATGATGATGATGATGATGATGATGATGATGATGATGATGATGATGATGATGATGATGATGATGATGATGATGATGATGATGATGATGATATAAAGTCTTTAAATCATCCAAATGAAGCAAACTCCCCAGCGTTGAAGGAGTGCATAACATAACTGAACATTGCCAATGACCTGGGAAACATTAAATGCTATTATCATTCCACCAATTTCTACATTCCTGTACTTTTACCCTGGCCTTACAAGCACGAACAGTACGTAGACTATCTTATCTACCACAAGTGCTTTACACCATTTAGGTGCCAGTATAGCGGGTCCTCAAAATGCACAGAGGTTGTTGTTGTTGTTGTTGTTGTTGTTGTTGTTGTTGTTGTTGTTGTGTGTGTATGTGTGTGTGTGTGTGTGGCTAGGTAGAAACGCCTTTATTCTGACATA
>CM072527.1:19410936-19428436 GCA_036898135.1 Oncomelania hupensis | reverse complement strand
TGCGCGCGCGCTGTCCACGCACACAACTGACACACACAAACCATGCACCCACGCACACACACACACACACACAAGCACACATACGCATACCGTGCGGACGGCGAACCAGCACTTTATTGTACTAGGTTGTCCATTTGGTCTTTGTTATGTATCTATGCCCACCTCAACTGCAACCCGACCCTTTTTATGCACATCCCACCTTCCGCTGGATGCTGTTCAGCAGGTCAGTTCAGGTCACTTTTCAACCCTCTGGAAATCCCCTGAACAGTTTCGGATGATGATGATGATGATGACATTAATGATAATGATGATGATGATGATGATGATATAAAGTCTTTAAATCATCCAAATGAAGCAAACTCCCCAGCCTTGAAAGAGTGCATAACATAACTGAACATTGCCAATGACCTGGGAAACATTAAATGCTATTATCATTCCACCAATTTCTACATTCCTGTACTTTTACCCTGGCCTTACAAGCACGAACAATACGTAGACTATCTTATCTACCAACAAGGGCTATACACCATTTAGGTACCAGTATAGCGGATCCTCAATAGACACAGAGGTTATAGGTGGTTTTGAGAGAGAGAGAGAGAGAGAGAGAGAGAGAGAGAGAGAGAGAGAGATGCGGGTGTTTGGGTATAATGAGTCGTTCGTATGTGCGTGCATTATTTGTGTGTGCGTGTGAGTGTGTGTGTGTGTGTTTGTGTGTGTATTGGCGTGCAAGCTTGTGACCTCAGTGAGTTAAATAATAAGCTTGAGAAGGAAAACCGTCATTGCTCGTGATCTGTATCTGCGGGTCAATGTACTCTATATTTACATTTAAGGCCGCCAAATCCGTGACAGATGGTGATGAAATCGCCAGAAATAGTGAGGCCCAAGTTTGGATATGTATCGTCTACCTTTACAAATATGTACAAGGGGATATAGCTCAGTGGTAGAGCATTCGACTGCAGATCGAGAGGTCCCCGGTTCGAACCCGGGTGTCCCCTATTTTTTTTTTCGCTCTCATTTACAAAAAAATTAATTTTCATTTTTCATAAACAAAATTAATGTTATTGACTTTAGACAATAGATAGCCCCACAATAGATAGTCACCGAATAATTATGAATATATGTTTACATATGGATTTATATTTTAAGATGTACTTATCAATGTGTCAGCCGACGGTCAATGTTATCTGGTTAAGAAAGATTTTGCAAAAGCTAGTATTCATAATAGAAGAGGATACCTCCATGAAAAGCATTGGACTTGGAGTTCAGCTAGTTTTGATTATACTTAAGGTAAATGTTGTAGTTAACTGAACTTAATTAAATGAACGTTCAGGACGAACCGCGTTGCCACAAGATTGAATGGTCAAACCGATAAGACTGGACTGCAGGCCTACATACCGTCAATTTAACTACAAGGCGACACAGAACAATCCCAAGAGATCGAGAGGTCCCTTGGTCGGATCCCGGATATCCCCAATGTTTTTTTTTCTCGAAAAGTGTGATTTTTATATTTATTTTGTTTGTTGCTGCTGTTAATGAAATGCACAGCTCTATATTGTTGGAGAGGCACGGTGGTCTAATGGTAGAGCTTTGGCTTGCGGATCTGAAGGTCCCGGGTTCGAGCCCTGGCCGGGCCATTGTGTTGTTTCCCTGGGAAAGACATTTTACTCCCGTTTCCTACTCCTTCGGATGAGAGTTTAAACCGAGGTCTAGTCTGTGTGTCGCATATATTCCATCATAACGGACTTTAAAGATCCTGACGCTCATGTCCTAGACGGGTGAGTGCCGGTAACAAGAACACACCCAGCATGCACTTGGTCCTTTTTCCCCATTCCTGTGCTCAGTTGTCCGGGCGTCAGACCATGCGCCCAAAGGCTGCGGGTGGGCGTCTCGGGCGGTTTGATTTAGATCCTGTATCCTAGTTGGTAAAGCGCTATATAAAAAGTGGTTAAATAATAAATATAAATAAATAAACTGAAGGCCAGCGGTGTGTTTGACGTAGTACAGATGAGTACAGATGCTGATTTAGAAGTGTCGGATAGCGCAGGGGTTGGAGCACTCGCTACTGTGTCGCAAGTTAAGCACCGTCCAGAGCGGTTAGCACTTGGATTGATTGATTAATTGATTGATTGTTGCTTTAGGTCCAGCGGACTCTTCCGAGCCAAATCAGGACCGGACAACCCCCGATCCGCATAAAAGATGTGCTGAAACAACCCTAGTGGGAAAACTGAATACCCTCCACCAGCCAGTCACTTTACAATAAAGACATCCTACGCAGGGGACGGCTGAGGCTTTACCCCAACTAATCGAACCCCCGGTTACAAAAAAAAAGAATACAAACATCATTATAAATTATCAACAAAACACATACATAGAAAATGCCTATATTGCTAAATAATAACATCATATAGGAAGCCCTAGTGACCACCCGGCAGAAAGCGTCCAATACTCCCAAGCTGATCCAACAGACCTCATACACAAACAAGGAGTCTTGTTCAGGAAGAGTTTTCAAGAAAAAAGGTAGGTCATTGATCTAGTGAAGACGAAGATAGTATAGCAGAGTGATAGGACAGAGCAGGAATGGGAAAGAGCAAATGAGGAAGACAGCGACAGTGGGAATTTAAAGCACTAAATTTCCAGAAAGTGGGGATACTATTTATACTGAAACCCCCGGCACTCCAACGGGGGGTACTGTTGCCGCAGTGAATCGGTCATGCCTATAAAGGAAGGACAGGTTTTCAACTGGGGCTTTCACTTTTCCCTTTATAGGTTAGAACAATCTACAGTGGCAAGATTGCTCATGACCCCAAGGGGTTAGCACTTGGATGGGTGACTGCAAAACGTGAAGCGACAAATAACAACGCCCCCAGTTGACTCAACTGTGACTGAGTACCTACTCTCGTAAGGGTGGGGAAGGTAAAGCAGCGAGGGAGAGAGATGGGCATCACCCTCATTACGCTGGCCCAAGATAAATGTGATCTCCAACGTCACGTTCCCTTAGGCCACAAGGCTATGGGACTACCTTTACCTTTACCTTTTACCAGATGCTGATTTAGTTGTAGTTAAATTTTATTTCGATTGAAGTGTTTACATTTTAATTAAAGAGTGTTTTGTGTAAACCAGACCCACTATACTGTAATGTTATTTTTATATTATTTCTTCCGTCCGGGGTTCGACTCAGGACAATGCAATGCCGAACAGTTCGCTTTAGTTCCACTTTCATCCCTACTGCAATTATCCTTTTCAATTCAACCAACAAACGCTGATGACTCTGCTCAGGACACCTCACCACCCTCAAATTAATAACTCCATCATTTATTTTTATCTGATTAATTGCTTTTACAATCAAACTTGTATGTTTTACTTTACTCTACTACCCACATGTCCATTGATAATTATTGTGTTTGTAAGTGTGAGTGTATTACCTTATTTGTCAAGGACTGTTTGGTATTTTTTATCTCGTTGTTATAGTTGCTTATGATGTGTTCTGTGTGGATGAGTGCACGGCTGCAGTGATGAGTGGGCAAATGTAGTGCGTGAGTGTGTTGTAACTGCGCGAGGCTTTTATGACTGAAATAATAGTGCCTATTCTTTAGTCCTACTTCTTACCTGTAATATTTTTACCTGCAAGAGGCGTTCGCTCAATCAATGCATAGTTAAATTATGTACGGATGATGCGCGTACGGATTCTATGCTTTCTGAACCTCTTATATTAGTCTGTGTCTTATTATTGTTCATTATAACTGTCTTGATGTGTGGAGCCATTATATAACATAATGTGATGAGACTTGTACAACATTTCCATTCCTGTGGTAATAAAGATGTGTTGAATTGAATTGAATTGAATGATATTTATTTTTTTTTAAATTGTTTATTTTTGTGGTTTTTAGTTTACTTTGTTCTGGTGAAAAGGTGTTGAAATTCACACCTAAACAATCTATTTCTGTACTGGTAATATTGTAAACTAGGGGTCATTGAATTGTATGCGTTTTATCTGTAACGCGTACATGTGTGTATTCCCATACTATCCTATCCCGAAACTAGAAAGTCGTTGGGGCACCACAGATGAGCGTTTAACCAGCGCACTCCATCTTTCTCTGTCCTCAGCAAACCTCATGGTTTCGCTCAGTGTCAAACCAGTCCATTCTCGAATGTTATCCTTTCACTTCCTCTTTTTCTGTCTTCCTCTTCTTCTGCCTCCTTACACCGTGCATTGCAGGATGATCTTTGCAAGGCCTGATGCTCTGGTGAGGTAGCCATTCTCGAATGTTATCCTTTCACCTCCCCTTTTTCTGTCTTTCTCTTCTTCTGCCTCCTTACACCGTGCCTTGTAGGATGATCTTTGCAAGGTGGCCATACCATCGGAGTTTCCGTTTCTTCACCACTGTGAGCATTTCGTCGTGTTGTCCAATGGCTTGTGTAAAGGTCTGCCGGACTTCATCGTTGACCCCCGTTGGGGTGCCGGGGGTTTCAGTATAAATAGTATCCCCACTTTCTGGAAATTTAGTGCTTTAAATTCCCACTGTCGCTGTCTTTCTCATGTGTTCTTTCACTTTCCTGCTCTTTTCTATCAATCTGCTATACTATCTTCTTCTTCGCTAGACCAGTCTCCTACCTTTTTTCTTGAAAACTCTTCCTGGACAAGACTCCTTGTTTGTGTATGAGGTCTGTTGGATCAGCTTGGGAATATTGGACGCTTTCTGCCAGGTGGTCACTAGGGCTTCCTATGATGTTATTATTTAGCAATGTAGGCATTTTATATGTATGTGTTTTGTTGATAATTTATAATGATGTTTGTATTCTATTTTGTTTTTGTAAACGGGGGTTCAATAAGTTGGGGTGAAGCCTCAGCCGTCCCCTGCGTGGGATGTCTTTATTGTAAAGTGACTGGCTGGTGGAGAGCTTTCGGTTTTACCACTGGGGTTGTTTCAGCAGATCTTTTATGCGGATCGGGGGTTGTCCGGTCCTGATTTGGCTCGGAAGAGTCCGCTGGACCTAAAGCAATAATAATGTAATGTAATGTACTTCGTCGTTGGTGATGAGTTCGGTATAGGAAATGCTCAGAAGTCTTCTGTAAGCATCCCATCTCCATGCTTTATATTCTTCATTGTAGGTCTGCTGCAAGATTATAAGAAGATGGAGATGACAAGGGGGCGCAGCCACCTTACCTTGGAGTGTAGACTTATGCAGGTCCTGTCTTTCCAAATGGATTTCAACCTTGTCAGGGCAGCAGTTGCTTATGCCATCCTGGAGAGGACTTCCTGTGGGGACCCACTATCTGATACTTACTTACTTAATGCCCGTCACCCCTGCCACGGTATGGGCCGCCAACAACAGCTCTCCAGAGTCCTCTTTCATGTGCCATTCTTTCTAACTGACTCCAGGTGTAGCGATAAAGTACCTTCCTTTCCCAGGATAAAGATTTCTCTTTCTTCTGTTGTTGACGTTTCTGTAGCGTAGTCTTTTTTACGGGTTGGGGGTGCTAACCCTACGTCCAACCCTCCTCCTTTTGCAGCCGGGCTTGGGACCGTCCTTGGCGAAGATTGTCTGATACAATGGCTCCTAAATATTTGAAGCCGTGCACCCTGTTCTTGTGTGTATTGCTGTAGGATATAATTATGTTATACAGGCTGTATATACACGACCTATGAAAAATATAGTATATAAAAGCATTGGAAATGAGAAAGAGTATTTCAGGCTTTGTTGTTGTTGTTGTTGTTGTTGTTGTTGTTGTTGTTGTTGTTGTTGTGTTGTTTTCTTGAAGCTCACTCCATGAGTATCGAAAGCATCTATAGTAATAAAGCACGTCCCGCACGTCCCCCACGCACGCACCCACATGCACACTTATTTGCTCACATAGTCATTTACATGCACACGCAACACACGCGCGCGCACTTTCACTAACACACACACACAATACACACACAGCACGCGCACAATCCACACACAACAAGCACACACAACACACACACAACACACTCACCTGGTCCTGATTTGGCTCGGAAGAGTCCGCTGGAATAATCGCAATAATCTTGTATTGTATTGTAACACACTCACACAACAAACAAACAACCAACACACACACACACACAAACCACGCAAACCCACATACATACACACACAACAGACACACATACACACACAACAGACACACACAACAGACACACATACACACACAAACCACCCACGCAAGCAAACACACACACGCACACACAAACACATTCCGTGCTAACGTCGAAACAGCATTATATTGTACTAGGTTGCCCATTTGGTCTTTGTTATGTATCTATGCCCACCTCAACTGCAACCCGACCCTTTTTATGCACATCCCACCTTCCGCCGGATGTTGATCAGCAGGTCAGTTCAGGTCACTCTTCAACCCTCCGGAAATCCGCTGACCAGTTTCAGATGATGATGATGATGATGATGATGATGATGTAAAACACGGAAATTATAATAATAATTATATTGTTAAAAATAGGGGAGGAAATAAAAAGCAATTTAACTTTTACACATGAAAAGTAAATTATAGAGAAATAGAGAGGAAATGAAAATGGCAACAACAACAACAAAAGAAAAGACTGAAAATTAAGAAGGGAGAAAAGGAAGAATGAAAGAAATAAAAAAAAAGAAGGAAAGAAAGATAGAAAGAAAGAACGTCCATGACAAAGAAAACTCAGAAGATAGAAGTAAGCCATGACATGGGAAGTGTTGAGAGAGAGAGAGAGAGAGAGAGAGAGAGAGAGAGAGAGAGAGAGAGAGAGAGAGAGAGAGAGAGAGAGAGAGAGAGAGAGATTTCAGACATCAGATTTCAGACTTCAAAACTTTATTTTAAAAGGTTAAGATTTTAGGCATAAGCCTATTCTTACAATCAGACCTTTTGTAATAAGATACCATCAAGATTTACTATACCATTAAAAGAAGAAACAAAAAAACCCTACGTGTATTACAACAAATACAAAAAAACAAAAGCACAACCACCATTACTGCTACAACTACTTATACCACCACTGCTACTACAATAAACGGCTAGAAACATTAAAAGCAAATCTCTTTAGGAGACAATAACAATGAAACAATCTTAAGAGGTTCAATTAGTTAAAAGCAAGTTACACAACAACAAAAGTTTTACATATTTAGGAAACAAATTAATCAATATGAAGCAATACATTTGATTTTTACATGCACATTTATGATATACATTGTAACATGAATTTTACATTTACAATTATAATACAGTTCCTTTAAAAAAAAAAAACAACAACAAAAACATTACTGCATAATATATACGTTATGAAAATTAAGGCTGTGACATAATTACCAACTTAGCACTAATAATATTGGTTTTATTTGATCTGATTGAATAAATGGTAGCGTAATTTTGTTTTGAAACCGCCAACTGTTGTTAATTGTCTGTTGTTGGATTTGTGTTGGGAGAAGGTTCCAAATTGAAGGTCCAGAAAAGGAAAAGCTGGATTTGAATTTATCAGTGTGTAGTAATGGCAATGAATACCTTTTAGATCTGATGGATCGACTGTTTGTGGCTGCAGAGAGAAGGACCTTTCGGTATTCAGGTGATTGATTTGTGTGAACTTTGTACATAAGCATTGCTTTGTTGTAAATAAATTGCTTATCCAAAGGCAATATTTTCAACGTTTTCATTTTTTGTTCAGTAGTCAAAGTTGGGTCAGTGTGAATAAGCTTAACTGCTCGTCGGTGAAGGGAGTTCAAGATTTTTAAAGTGTTTTCACTGGCACCGTTTTCACTCGCCATACACCAGATCGATTGTGCATAATTTATATGAGACAAACAATGTGCGTAGAAAAATGTGTTTCTAGCTTCAAGTCCAACATATTGCTTTAGTTGTTTTAAGTAGAAACGAATTTCTAGGAGGAGGAGGAACAACGAAGCTTAACGTCCTATTGCATCAGCGTTAAGGACGATCACCACGTCGCCACCCTGACAACAATGATTATCATCATCATATCAAAGATGAGATCCTACGGATCTCTTCAAGGTCAAGAAGAGTTGGTAAAGTTTTTCTCACCTTATATACATGGCAGTGCCAGTTTAATTCGTCATCAATTGCTACACCAAGTAGTTTATGTTCACGGACTTGAGTAATTGGTTTAAAAGAGAGAGAGAGAGAGAGAGAGAGAGAGAGAGAGAGAGAGAGAGAGAGAGAGAGAGAGAGAGAGAGAGAGAGAGAGAGAGAGAGAGAGAGAGAGAGAGAGGCTAGACAGAGAGAGAGAGAGAGAGAGTGAGAGAGAGAGAACATGGCGTATTTTCTCCATAAATTACTCCTTTTTTCTCGTATACAAAGTCCAATATATTTCTCATTTTTTTTCCTTCATTGGGAGGGAGAGAAGGTCTCGACGAATCTCAAATACGCTGTATGTTTTTTTTTCCTCCCTTGGAACAGAGGACAAGCGTTATTTCATACAGCGTAGCTGAGACTAGAAGTATCCGCCGGCCTGAATGGCGTAGGCCACGATCTCATCTCTCACAACCCCTGCAACAAGTGGTCTCCATACGTCTGAAAGGTCGAAGGGTCAAGGTCAGGGGCGTAAGGTCAAGGGGTAGAATTCAAGGGGCATGGGAAGCTGCACTGTAGTGAATGGGTCAGTTGGGTTTTGTATCCCACTCCTTCTCTACTTCCATCTCCCTTTTCCTCCTTCGACCACATCCGTCCTATACAGGTCAAGGTAGGCTTTGTTTTGTTTTAAACTACAGTTTATTATCCCTTTCTATCGGGAAACTCCGGGTCGCCTCCCCTAGGGAAGGCGTAGTCGCAGCCAGTGGCGCGCCCAAACCCAACCTACCTAATATTATTTGTGATTTTTGAAATTTTATATGTATGCGACTGGGCGTGGAAGTCAGGAGACTTTGGTGATGCTTGTGGAGATGATGGTGGTGGTGGTGGAGGTGGTGGGGGTGGTGATGGCGATGGCAATGTTGTTTGTGGCAGTAATAATAATAATAATAATAATAATAATAATAATAATAATAATAATAATAATAATAATAATAATAATACTAATAACGGGTTTTTATATAGCGGGTACTCCAGCCTACGACCAGACTCACCGCGCTTTACATAGCCATTACATAAAAATACATGCACTCGATCAAACATCGCTTTTGTTACGATACACCAAAAGACGGAACAGTAAAAGTAAGAACTATTTACAACTATGTACGAAAATGGCAAAAAAGACAAAAATAGAACAACAAAAACTTATTTACAGCTATTTATATGCCCGGATAGACCCAGGAAAGGAAAACAGTAGAAATATTTACAACCGTGTACACACTTATGGATCACACAGAAACAAAAGAGGAGAGAATGGCAGCGGGATACAAATCAGTCTGAATAATGCAGTTTGAAGAGGTGGGTTTTGAGGGCGTTTTTTAATGTCTTTGTTGATTGTATGTGGCGGATATGGGAGGTGCAGAGAAAGCGAATGCACGTTGGCCGTATGTCTTAGTGCGGGTGACGGGAACTTTGAGTGTGCGAGTGTCAGCAGAAGATCTTAAGGTGCGTGAAGGAGAGTAGACAGACAGTAGATCAGCAAGGTAGGAAGGACAAGAATCTGTGAAGAAAATGTGACAGAGAACAGAGAGTTTGTACTCTATGCGTGCTTGCACAGGAAGCCAGTGAGGGGAATGTAGTAGAGGTGTGATGTGATCGCGTTTCTTTGCTCGGAATACTAGTCTAGCTACTGAGTTCTGAACCTTTTGTAGTTTGTCAATGATGTGTTTTGGGGAGCCAGCGAGGAGAGAGTTGCAATAGTCAAGACGAGAAAGGACGAGAGCGCAGACTAGGGTTTTGGTGGAAGTGACTGTAAGATAGTGGCGAAAGGAGCTGATTTGGCGTATGGCCGTGTATGTAGAGCGACAGACGTTGGGGATGTGCTTGTTGAGGGACAGGTCGTCGGAGAGAATGTAGCCAAGATTTCTCGCTGAGGATGAGAACTGAATGTTTGTTGTCCCTACTGTGAGCGATATTGGGAGAGGCGAGAGTGAGGAGGAGGTGTTGTGCTTGTGGATGAGGAGGGCTTCGGTTTTATCGTCATTAAGCTTAAGCTTGTTGAGTGTCATCCATGACTTAATGTCTGTGATGCAGTTCTCCAAAGTCTGAACAGTGGAATTAATGAGAGAGGGGGCAGTGGATTTATAAAGTTGTGTGTCATCTGCAAATCACTGACTCTCAACAGCTTGCTTTCCGAGCAGGAGAAGCAGTGGCTTGGTGTACAGAGTGAATAACACCGACCCTAAAACGGAACCCTGAGGCACTCCGCACACCACGTCTGCTATGGTGGAGAAACAGCCATCGACAGTGACTGCTTGTGATCTGTCAGAAAGATATGAGTGGAACCAATCCAGGACTGAGCCAGAGATTCCAAAGTGGTGTTGAAGAGTGTTGAAGAGAATGTGGTGGTCGACTGTGTCAAAAGCGGCTGAGAGGTCTAATAAGGTGAGAATGGAGACGTTACCATTATCTAAGGCAAGCAACAGATCATTGGTTACCTTTAGGAGGGCTGTCTTAGTGCTGTGGAAGGGTCGGTAGGTAGACTGGTTGGGGCAAAGTAGAGCGTTATCATATAGGTAGGCAAACAGTTGTTTGAGAAAATTTTTTTCTATGACTTAGGACAGGAAGGAGAGGTTTGAAACAGGTCTGTAGTTCTTTAGATTATTTTTGTCTAAACTTGTTTTTTTTTTAAGGAGGGGTTTCATGACAGCCGCTTTGAGCACGGACGGAACAACACCAGAGGACAGACTCTCGTTTATAATGTTGGTAATGGTCGGGAGTAGAGGGTCGAGATTCTGTATCAGCATGGGAGTGGGAATGGGGTCATTGGGTAGCGATGATTTTGATGATAATGATAATGATGATGATGATGATGATGATGATGATGATGATGATGATGATGATGACGACGACGACGACGACGATGATGATGATGACGATGATGATGATGACGACGATGACGATGAAGAAAATGATGATGACGATGATGGTGATGACGATGGTGATGATGACGACGACGACGATGATGACGATGACGATGGTGATGATGACGATGATGATGACGACGAAGATGATGATGATGATGATGACGACAATGAAGATGATGATGATGACGATGATGATGACGATGATGATAAATACTGTCGCAGGTGATGAAAAACGATGATAAATTAAAGAGAGATCAAACACACCCACCTACCACTCCTCCCTCACACACACTTATAGCACACACTTTGGACAGTGTAAGCATGACAACAGAAAGCAACAACAAATTGTAACTATTTACGCATCCAAGCTTTACAAAAAAGTATAATAATAAACAAATTGCACAGGGCCAGTGGTCACCGAGATCCAACATTTTGTAAACAAAACTTAAATAGTTTGCTGAAGTCCGGATCAAATCCAAGACACAGGTAAAGGCTTACAGTTCCCGCCATGGATTTCTAACAACCGCTGCATTAACATCTTTTTGGTCTGTTTTGACTTTCAAACCCAGTTTAATTCTCAGTACTTTGACTTGTTTTCCATTTCATGTTCGTTCGTCTAGTAGACGTTAGTTTGTATAGCGGCAGTCGCTTTCTCCGAAGGACAAAAGCTGCCGAAAGGATAATCACAAGGGGCTGGACGAGCCCCCTCTCTAATCATCATCATCATCCATCTGACTGAAGTGGGCCGACGTAATCACAGCTAGCTTTGCTGTTCTTCTTCTTCTTCTTCTTCTTCTTCTTCTTCTTCTTCTTCTTCTTCTTCTTCTTCTTCTTCTTCTTCTTCTTCTTCTTCTTCTTCTTCTTCTTTCTTCTTCTTCTTCTTTTTTGAGTGGGGCAAGAAAGATTATTTCGGGTTTTTGTTGTTGTTGTTGTTGTTGTTGTTGTTGTTGTTGTTGTTGTCTTATTCAAGCTTACTCCATGAGTATCGAAAGCATTCTAAATAAATTGGGAATAAAAACACGTCCCGCATTATACTCATGCACGCACGCACATCACACACGCACGAGTTTATAACAGAATGTTTCTCTACAGGACTGCGCTCATTCCGTCTCAAAAACCGATTTACCTTCGTGGATCCTCAATTCGTTTGCTATCCGGCGTCAACATACCGGTTCGAAAATATTCCCAAACGGTTGGAAAAAGACAGTGGACCTAGATAAAAGAAAATTTGACCTAATTCGTCGAGCATAGGAGCCCAAAGTAGCAATGCAAGGCTGTTTTTTTTTTTTTTTTAAAACCCGAGTATTCAAACTGTCTATATGTCAACCGTTATTTGTCGCTTTAAAGCACTATTTTAGGGAATTCCCGTTGTTTGTTCGCTATATGAACTGTTTTATACTTATAGTTCGTTTAGGTGTGTGTGTGTGTGTGGGGGGAGGTGGGGAGGTGGGGGGTGTTGGTGACAGAAGGCGTAATTTAGAATATTCCCAACCCCTTGGGGTCATGAGCAATCTTGCCACTGTAGATTGTTCAAACCTATAAAGGGAACAGTGAAAGCCACAGTTGAAAACCTGTCTTTCCTTTATAGGCAAGACAGTTTCACTGTGGCAACAGTACCCCCGTTGGAGTGCCGGGGGTTTTCAGTATAAATAGTATCCCCACTTTATGGAAATTTAGTGCTTTAAATTCCCACTGTCGCTGTCTTCCTCATTTACTCTTTCCTATTCCTGCTCTGTCCTTCACTCTGCTATACTATCTTCTTCTTCGCTAGATCAATGACCTACCTTTTTTCTTGAAAACTCTTCCTGGACAAGACTCCTTGTTTGTGTATGAGGTCTGTTGGATCAGCTTGGGAGTGTTGGACGCTTTCTGCCGGGTGGTCACTAGGGCTTCCTATGATTGTACTATTTAGCACTATGGGCATTTTATATGTATGCGTTTTGTTGATGATTTATAATGATGTTTGTATTCTATTTTGTTTTTGTAACCGGGGTGTTCGCGTAGTTGAGGTCAACCCTCAGCCGTCCCCCGCGTGGGATGTCTTTATTGTAAAGTGACTGGCCGGTGGAGGGCGTTCAATTTTCCCACTGGGGTTGTTTCAGCAAATCTTTTATGCGGATCGGGGGTTGTCCGGTCCTGATTTGGCTCGGAAGAGTCCGCTGGACCTAAAGCAACAATAAATCAATCAATTAGAATATTCCCATCAGCTGTTACGACCGCGCAGACGATATATTCCAAGAATTTTTAGTCGGCGCTGCTTCAGAAATCATCTTCATCGGGGGCATCATCATCATCATCATCATCATCATCATCATCATCATCATCATCATCATCATCATCATCATCATCATCATCACCATCATCTATTGAAACGTGTTTTTTTAAATTGAAATTAAACTAAACCTTAAGCAAATAACACAAGGGATACATGGTATCGTGTTCTCACGTCAAATGTTATACTGTATTATGCTAATAAAAAACTTATAGCCAAACGCCTCTTTTAAAAAAAAAAGTCCACTCACGCTATTTAACAAAAACGTTTTTGTGTTGTTAAGGCAATAAAATATGGTATCATGTTTTGCGGTCGCAAGTTTATGGCTCTTTGCAGCACGCCTCATTTGCATGTGAAAAACGATCTGGAAAGTTCATTCACTGCCAGGAAGAAAAAGAAGTAAATTCAGCGTAGTTACCAACGATTACGTCAAAAGATATTTAGCTCGTTAATCATTACCAAAAGGAAAGAAAAAGCGTGAATTTAAAAGAATTATTTCCAGCGCTTCTTTCTCTTCTTTTTCTTTCTTTGAAGTGTAACAGGAGTCTGCCTCGTGTTTCTAAGGCCGGGTCTGTATTCCTCCTAAGTTTATGTTCCTCCATTTTCCTTTAAGACATTTCAGTTCTATGTGCTGCAGGTCTATAATCTGGCCCCCAACTCTCAGCCCATGGGTATTTGTTCCTTCAGATCTTTATCTGTGAATTTGTTTTAAATTTCATGTGTGTGAGTCTGTGCAAACGTGCGGGTATGCTTTGTGTGTATGTGTATGTGTGTGTGTCTGGGTGTGTGTGCGTATGTGTGCGTATGTGTGTGTATGTGTGGGTGTTTGTGTGTAGGTGTGTAGGTGTGTGTGTTTGTGTGTGTATGTGTATGTGTGTACGTGTATGTGTGTTTGTGTGTGTGGGTGTCGAGTGTGGGTGTGTGTATGTGTGTGTGTGTGTGTGTGTGTGTGTGTGTGACAATTTACTTTATTAGACAAATAGTTCTTTGTAATCCCGAGGTGCGTATACAAATCATGTTCATTCTCATAATGTAGAGTGTACGCCAATGTACTTGATCGTCATCGTAGGGCGACTCATTATACTGCTGACTGCAGTTTGTCCAAATCAGTACAGAACATAATAACAAATGCACGGGGGCGAAGAAAGAGATAGCGTAAAATGAAAGGGCCCAAACACGACACCTTGAGGGACCCCTTGCAGTGGTAATGAAGGTGGACTGGAAAGTCGGTAAAGCGAAACTCTCTGCTTGATTCTTGCTGCTTTTTGTTTGACTCTTTGGACCCCGCATACAGGACGTTATAACCCAAACCCTGTCTTAAAAATTACGCGTTTTTTTTTTTACATTAAATTTATATATACAGATAAATATCTATATATTTATTTATTTTTAAATTGATTTTTTAAATTTACACACCCTAAGTTTGGTCACGCTTTTGACGCAACACGAAAGCCGCAAGCAAGCAGTTGAAAGATTTAATTTTAAATTGTTTTATTTATTTTGTTTGTTATGTATTTCCTATTTTATTTTATTTTATTTTATTTTATTTTATTAGTTGTTTAATTTTGTTTTGTGATACTTCATGGCACTGAAGGGGAGATAAATCTTTGCTAGCATTCTCTTATTCCTGGAGGGTAGCACCTTATCAGGTCCAGCATGCTGTCATTTAACCAGTACCATTTCTTTACAGACATGATCGTCAGTTTACACTCCAAGGTAAGCCTGTTGCGCTCACTTGTCATCTCCATCTTCCTATTCGCTTGCGAAACATGAACCCTCACAGCAGACCTAAAACGAAGAATACAAAGTAAGGAGATGAGGTGCTACAGAAGACTCTGGTCTTTTCCTATACCAAGCGCATCACCAACGACGAAGTCCAACAGACCATCACACAAGCCATTGGACAACACGACGACATGCTCAAGAAACGGAAACTCCGATGGTACGGCCACGTCACTAGAGCATCAGGCCTTGCAAAAAACATCCTTTAAGGCATGGTACAAGGAGGCAGAGGTAGAGGGAATAAAAAATTGAGGTGGAAGGACAACATTTGAGAGTGGACTGGCTTGACATTGAACGACGCCATGAGGATTGATGAGAACAGGAAAAAATGAAGTACGCTGGTTAAACGAACATCTGTGGTGCCCCAACGACTTTCGAGTTACGGGATAGGATAAGATAGGATAAAATAGGATTTCTTTAAACAAGACAACTACAACCTACGTTTTTTTTAGTCAACTTTATTTGATTTTTACATTTATTATTTTACTTGTATTTAATTTAATTGTATTATTATATTTGTCGTTCTATTATTTTAATATCATTTTATATTTTTCAGCATATTTTTATTTATTTTTTTATTTTAGCGTTTTGATGAGCTGCTCAAGGCGCAGACCGAAGCAATATCTAACTCAAGCCGCCCGATGCGCCCATTTGCAGGCTTTTGGCGCACAGCCTGACGTCCAGATGACTGAGCACAATTCTGTAGTATTGTATTGTGATTTTATGTTAGTTGATTCATCAATACGTAGGTATAATCTTCTTCCCCATCATCATCATCATCATCATCATCATCATCATCATCATCATCATCATCATCATCATCATCATCATCATCATCATCATCATCATCATCATCATCATCATCATCATCATCATCATCATCATCATCATCATCATCATCATCATCATCATCATCATCATCATCATCATCATCATCATCATCATCATCATCATCATCATCATCATCATCATTAAGAGCAGCCGCAGCACCCTCTTCGTCGTCGTCGTTATCATCCTTGTATTTCTCTTGGGATGAGTTGTTATTGTTGCTGTCGCTGCCTAAATAGCCATTCTACATGCCATAAGGATCAGCCACTATACATATGGAAATAAATCATAATATTGTTGTTATTGTTGTTGTGGCTGTCCTACCTGTTACTACTGTTGTGGAATTACAGGGAACACTACAGCTTGTTAGACGCTCATGACTTCGGCTCCATAGTCTTTGACCAATTTCACCCTCTAACGCCCCTCCCAACCCCCCTCCCCACCCCTCTCCCCAATCCCCCTTTCTCTACATCGTCTGAAACTTTGTCTTCACAATACAATTGACGAGACTAGACAGGAGAGCTCGTTAGTAGTGAGTGTGTGTGTGTGTGTGTGTGTGTGTGAGAGAGAGAGAGAGAGAGATTGTGTGAGTCTGTGTCTGTGTGTGTGTGTGTCTGTTTGTGAGCGTGCGTGTCTGTTACGTGTGTTTGTGTGTGGGTGTGTAGCGAGCGTGTGAGATTTGGTGAATGTATATGCGTGTGTCCGTGTATACAGACGCGTGATAGCACGCTGGGGTACATGAGTCCCAATGTACGGGTGTGGAGGGCGTGGCGGCACTGGCTGGGCAAATCACAGGACAACAGACAACGCTGAAAGTAACATTTATATAATAGGTCTACTGCGCATTTACTGGGACTTCACGGCTATCAAGCTGGGTTTTCCAATGCCGGACTTTCCCTCTCTTCCTGTCTGTCTCTCGCTATTTGTCTGTCTGTTATTCTCTGTGTCTGTCTGTCTATCACTGTTGTTTCTCTCTCTCTCTCTCTCTCTCTCTCTCTCTCTCTCTCTCTCTCTCTCTCTCTCTCTCTCTCTCTCTCTCTCTCTCTCTCTCTTGTATCGTTCTGTATTCGCCTCTGTCTATCTCTGTCCGTCTGTCTCTCACCCACCCCACCCCACCCCACCCGCTCTCTCTCTCTCTCTCTCTCTCTCTCTCTCTCTCTCTCTCTCTCTCTTCTCTCCCTCCACTAAGGGCAGGGAAGGGAGTTGAGGCTCTTCATGACAGGCTGCAATCTACAAGGGGAGACTATTCCGTAAAGGGCTGTACCACAAAAGACAATCTGTTGCACTTCGTTTTTTTGTTGTTGTTTTTTTTTACCCAGCGTGTTGCGTAATTTGCTGGGCCGCTTGTCCGTAGTGAACCCCTCGCATATATTTCATTTATTTGTGCATAAATTGCGAGCACGCCTACACAGATAAATAGTTAAGCTCAAAAGGTCGAGGTTACGGTTTTCCCCAAGTAGGCTTAAGATAGGGGTCAGTCGTAGAGGTTTCAGTGAATGCCCTTCTTTTTTGTTAGGGCCAGTTTTGAGAAGGTGTTCTACGGTACCTCACAGCAGCTGCTTTTACATTCTCCCACCAACGACACCAAATAGTACAATTTTGTATTTATTTATTTATTACTATATACATTTTTTTAAAATTGGTATGGTTTTGTGCTACAAA
>CM072527.1:19390936-19400936 GCA_036898135.1 Oncomelania hupensis | reverse complement strand
TCGCCGCTCTGCAGTACCGAGCTAAGTGATTAGCCTACGAGAATCCCCACTCGCCAGATTATCAGAGAGACCCTGAAACCATACAGATACACTCTCGCCCTATGATGAAATCAGTCTACAGTAGCTCTAGTACCCCGGATATTGACTACCCAGAATATCACCGAACTACTCCTTACTGAAAGACGCTTTGCCAATGACTCACGTTAGAATAATTTGACCCAGACTCCCCACTTCAAATTAATAAAAGTAAATAGTTAAGAATTGCACTTATCCTGACTGGCCTTTGAATTTGAATTTCTTAACTAGTATAGTCTACCCTCTATCTCGTCTATTCCCTGCCTGTCTCTCACTTATGTAGTTGGCCTAGCATTAATCTCTTGAATGTCATCGCACCATTAACCTATCAAAGGAGGTAATACAGCGCGAGAGATTAAGAGCTTACCCCCATCCCCCAACCCCTCTCTTTGTGACATTAACTTTGGCGACCCCGACGAGACTGAAGACTTAGGTTTCCCCTTCCAACCCAACGAGACTGAAGACTTAGGTTTCCCATCCCAACTTGACTAGACTAAGGACTTAGCGTAACCTCCACCCCAGCCCAGTATAGATAGGACCCAGCCCTCTAAGCCTAGTAGTGTATAGCATAGCCCCATAGGTCCCTTACTGGCTTTCCCGAGTGGTGGTATCTCAAAAGGCTTTTTCTTGCATTCATTTTTGTATTTTTGATTGATTGCATTTTATCTTTGTGGTTGTGTTGTATTCGCCCTTTGCAGTTTCATCGTAGCTCATCCAGCCCACCCCCTTGTTTTCCGTCAGTGTACCCCCTTGTGTGCGCCCCTCATTCCGGTTAGGACTTTTGCAGGGTAAGTTACCTCCCTTACCATGGCCGACCGGGGAGAGCTTGCGCTTAAGTACAAGAGTATTGGCGAGAGCTTAGGGCTCGCCGGCACCGAACTCAAGGACTACGTCCTGGCTAACGTAGATGCGGACGTGGCAGAGGAAAAGTTGAAGAGGGAGGAGAGGGCCAAAGAGCGAGAGGCGAAGAAAGAGGAGGAGAAGGAGCGCCTCGCCGCGGAAGAACGGGCCGCCGCCCGGAAGAAAGAGGAGGAGAAAGAGCGCCTCGCCGCGGAGGAACGGGCCGCCGCCCGGAAGCTTGCAGAGGAGGAGAAAGCCGCCGCCCGGAAGCTTGCAGAGGAGGAGAAAGCCGCCGAGCGGAGAAGAGAGGAGGCGAAGGAGAGGATTGCAGAGGAGGAGAGAGCCGCCGAGCGGAGAAGAGAGGAGGCGAAGGAGAGGATTGCAGAGGAGGAGAGGGCCGCCGCAAGGAGGAAGGAGGAGGACGAGAGGATCGCGGCACTTGAAGAGAAGAGGAAGGACAAGGAGCTCGAACGGCGCCAAGCACTCCTCCAGCTTGAGCGCGACCGCCGCGATTTAGGTATCGCATCGCCCGCTAGCGAAGACTACTCGCTCATCGCCCCCAGCTTCGCCGCCCGCACCGGAATACCCGCACTCCCCCCGCCGATTCCGGGGATGAACTTTCCCCTGGACCCATTCGTCGAACGAGACGAATCGATTGAAGTCTATCTCGCCCGATTCGAACGAGTCGCGGGAGAAAACAGTCTTGACCCCCAGTACTGGTATCGCAAGCTCAGTCATGGCCTTAAGGGGAAGGCCTATGAAATCCTGGCCAAGACGCCGACTTCCGAGGAGGGAGACTACCCCGCCCTCAAGAAAGCTCTACTGCATGGGTTTGAGCTCTCAGGTGAGCACTACCGCAAGAATTTCCGGAACTCCCGGAGAGAGAAAGGGGAGAAGTTTACGCAGTTTGCCGACCGTCTAGCTACGCTACGGGACAAATGGATAGAGCAAACTGACGAACCAAAGACGTACGACGGACTGCTAGAGTTGATGCTAGCCGAGCAACTCCGAGGGACAATGCCAGCGGAACTTCGGACTTTCGCCGCCGAACAGGGGGCCGCTCGCCTTGAAGACCTTATCATCGTCGCGGACCGCTACCTCACCGCCCATCCCGACGACAGGCAGCCTCGCCGTGATCCCCCCGCACCCTCGTCGCCAGATACCCGCCACCAGCCTCGCCGGCCAGTCCCGCCAGCGAACCACCGTCCACAACCGCCCAAAGGACGCCCAAACCCCGGAGCAGAGCCAGGGAAGCGGAGCACAGAGCTCTACTGCGGCTACTGCCAGCGCCGAGGACACACCCGGGAGAAATGTTTTCGCCGCATCAGCGACCAGCGTCGCAAACAAGGTACCGTACTGGCCCTACGCCAAGTTACCCCCGACGGGAAACCGGTAACCCCCGTCGTCACTCCCGCCGATCGACCGGCCGTCACCGAGCAAGTGACCGTCAACGATCGCCCAGCCCACTGTCTATACGACACTGGACTCACCTTCGACGCCGTCGTCCGCCGCTCGCTCATCAGGGAACAAGACCTGACCGGCGAAACTATCACCCTGAAGTTGGCCGACGCGTCCCAACCCAGCACCACGCTCCCTATAGCCCGGATCCAAGTCACCAGCCGGTACGTCACGGGAATCATCCAAGCCGCCGTGATGGACCAGCCCCTGTACGACTTAATCCTAGGATGCCGATACGTGTTCTTGGGTATGCCGCCCCAGCCTGTGGAGTCGATGGCCGCCGTCCAGACGCGCGCCCAGGCGAAAACAGCCGCGACACCACCCCCGATACCCAACCAGATGCCGGAACAGATCCGGAAGGCCCAAGAAGACGACGTCACCCTCCGCAAGTGCTACGGAAAGCTTCCCGCCGCACGCACTCCACCCAAGTCCGGGGACTTCTTCGTCGAAGACGGACTCCTCTTCCGTCAGAAGGACGACCATTCTCAACTCGTCGTACCTGCGACCCTTCGCCCCCAAGTCCTGGAACTTGGCCATAGCATGCCCTTAAGTGGACATATGGGCATAGGAGCGACCACTCTACGCATCAGCGCTCAGTACCACTGGCCCGGGATGACAGAAGACGTGAAGCGCTACGTCAAGTCCTGCCCCCAGTGCCAACGATACTCGCCCCGCCATCACACCGTACCGGTCACTATCAGCCCCACCGTCGTCGTCGGAACGCCCTTCCAGCGAGTGGCTGTCGACATAGTAGGACCCCTCCCGCGGACCAAGAAGCGGAACCAGTACCTACTAACCCTTGTCGACGCTTGCTCGATGTGGTGTGAGGCCGTTCCTCTACCGAAGATCGACGCCGCCCGAGTCGCCGACGCGCTCGTCACCATATTCACACGAGTCGGATTCCCGGACAACATCTTGACCGACAACGGGTCCCAGTTCACCGGAAAACTCATGCAGGAAGTTTTCCAACTACTCCGCATTCGCCATATCCGGACTCCACCCTACCACCCCGCTAGCAACGGACAGGTCGAGCGCCTAAACGGGACTCTCATCTCGATTATCCGCAAGATCGCCGACGAACAGCCGGAAGCGTGGGACACATACGTCGCGTCAGCGCTCTTCGCGTATCGAGAGACCCCGCACACCTCCACCGGATACACGCCTTCCACGCTGCTTTTTGGAAGACCCCTTTCCGGACCTCTAGCCGCCTTGCGACGTAGCTGGACCGACGCCAAACTGGACGAGGCACCGGTCGACGCCACGAAATACGTCACGAAGCTCCAAGAAACCCTCAAGGCTACCTGGAAAGCCGCCTCCGCCAACCTGAAGAAGGCGAGAGAAAGGCAAGCCCGCTATCATAATCGCCGCGCCCGGGACCGAGAACTACAGGTAGGAGACCAGGTCCTACTGCTTCTCCCCAGCGGCACGAACAAGCTAGACATAGCTTGGCAGGGACCCTACCCGGTGCTTGAGAAGCTCTCACGCACCACCTATCGCATCGAGGTAGGCGGAAAGCCCAGGACCCACCACATCAATCTGCTCAAGCGGTACCTGGAGCAACCTGCACCCGCCCCCGACTCCCACTCGCTACTCACGGTCGCGCTGGCCGTCGAAGTGGATGGCACAGAGACCGGCGTCGCCGAGTTTCCACTAAAAGGGAAGGAATCCTTCCGGGACGTCTCTCTGGACCCCTCACTCCCCGCCGGCCAGCAGCGCCAACTACGCGCCATCGTAGCAGAATACAGGGAAGTCCTCACCGACGTTCCTGGGAGGACGGACCTAGAAGAAGTTCGACTAACCCTGACGGACCCCACTCCCGTCCGCCAGAAACCGTACCCCGTCCCACTTTCCCAGCAGCAAGTAGTAAGAACGGAAGTAGAGGCTCTGCTACAAGCCGGAGTCATCGCTCCCTCCCGTTCCCCCTACAGCGCAGGAATAGTTCTATCACGGAAGCCCAGCGGAGAACATCGCCTCTGTATCGACTTCCGGCAGTTGAATCTCGTAACCCAGTTCGTGCCCGGACCCCTATCCGACCCAACCGACTGGTTTGCAAAGCTACAGTCCGCCCGATACTTCTCCAGAGTGGATCTGAGCAAGGGCTTTTACCAGATTCCCGTGCACCCTTCATCCCGCCAGTACCTGGCCTTCAGCACGATGGACGGCCACTATGAGTTTAACGTTCTGCCGTTTGGTCTACACAATGCCCCAAGTATTTTCAGCACGATGATGCGGAAGCTGTTGGACCCCCTCCACTGTCCGTCCCTACACTCTTTTATGGACGACATACTCGTCGCAACGGAGACATGGGAGGAGCACCTGCGAGTGGTGCGCCAACTCTTGCGCCGCCTCAAAGAAGCTGGCCTCACTGCCCGGCCGACCAAATGCCAGTTCGGCTACCAAGAGCTGGAATTCCTTGGCCACACCATCAGCCGTGGACAGCTCCGGCCTCTGGAAAAGACCGTCCAGCGCCTTCGAGACGCGCCACGCCCCAAGACCAAGAAAGATGTCCAGTCCTTCCTGGGACTGAGTGGCTTCTATCAAAAGTTTGAACCCGGATACAACGGGATCGCCGCGCCACTATCCAGCCTAACCCGGAAAACCGCACCGGACCGAGTCCTCTGGACCCCGCAATGTGAAGCTGCCTTCCAGGAGCTCAAGGACAAGCTGACGTCCCAGCCAGTCCTGCGACTCCCCAACCACGGACAGCCCTTCGTCCTGCGCACAGACGCCAGCGACGTAGGCCTCGGAGCCGTTCTACTCCAACGGGACTCCGCGGACGCCCCGACGCTCTTCCCCGTCGCGTACGCCAGCCGGAAACTTAAGCCGGCCGAACAGAATTACGCCACGTCGGAGAAGGAGTGTCTCGCCCTCGTCTGGGCAGTCCAGAAGTTCCAACTGTATCTCTACGGCTCGCACTTTACCGTCCAAGTGGATCATCAGCCGCTTTCCTTCTTGGCGACATCCAAATCGCTCAACGCCCGGCTGATGAGGTGGGCTCTGCTGCTCCAAGCATACTCTTTCCAGCTGGAGCACATCCCAGGAAAAGACAACCACGGCGCAGACTTCCTCAGCCGTCACCCCGCAACCGACTCCAGCGAGTCGCCCCTGAGGGCCGACGCCCCAGCCTTCATACCCGCCGCCGCCCACTAACCGTAGCCGAAACCCGGCAGCTCCGCGGACCCCAGCCTTGGGCATCCGCCATCGACTACCCGGAACCCTGCATCGCCCCGCATCACCCGGATCATCGCAAACCATCGTCTCTCCCGGCAGCCGACCTCAGAGCTGATTGGCCGCGTCTTAGTCGAGGCCTACGACCTCGCCTTTTTCCTTCGGGGGGCCTCTGTGACGAGGCGTGCAATCACCCTCTGACGTAGGCTAGCCGCAGTCATTCCACACACTCAGCCAACGACGATTTCCACTTAACCAGCCATCTCTAGCAGGCTCGCTCGCCAACTCGCTTAAGCCCCGCCCTCGGGCATCAAGTTAAAGCCTGCCACAGAACCTGACTTAGGGTCAGTCCCAAGCCTTCCAGCCTTGAAGTCACAACCTGTCCGAAGACACGTCTCCATCACCGAGTGACCTCTGAGCTTCGACAGTACCCGTGTGCTTCCACCCGTCTTAAGTCAAGACGGTTCCTGTACCGGGCGAATCACCCCGGCCTTGTATCATCTCCCAGTCGCTGACCCGCTGCAGGCCCCTGACATCCCAGGAGGTCAATGAGAAGCGTGACTCGGGACTTCGCCATTTTCCTAGACGGCTAGCTACGAAAGCCGAATTCTAGCCCTGTACCCAGCGCAAGACAATCACTCGTGATCGATGCGTCACCGCGTGACCAACTGACCTGCATCATCGCCCACGCTCCACCGACCGTGGTAAACAAGCCACCCAGAGTATCCTGGACCCATCGCCGCTCTGCAGTACCGAGCTAAGTGATTAGCCTACGAGAATCCCCACTTGCCAGATTATCAGAGAGACCCTGAAACCATACAGATACACTCTCGCCCTATGATGAAATCAGTCTACAGTAGCTCTAGTACCCCGGATATTGACTACCCAGAATATCACCGAACTACTCCTTACTGAAAGACGCTTTGCCAATGACTCACGTTAGAATAATTTGACCCAGACTCCCCACTTCAAATTAATAAAAGTAAATAGTTAAGAATTGCACTTATCCTGACTGGCCTTTGAATTTGAATTTCTTAACTAGTATAGTCTACCCTCTATCTCGTCTATTCCCTGCCTGTCTCTCACTTATGTAGTTGGCCTAGCATTAATCTCTTGAATGTCATCGCACCATTAACCTATCAAAGGAGGTAATACAGCGCGAGAGATTAAGAGCTTACCCCCATCCCCCAACCCCTCTCTTTGTGACAATACACACAGACATTATGCAGGCCCTACTCCTATCCACTGATATACACACAGACATTATGCAAGCCCTACTCCTATCCACTGATATACACACAGACATTATGCAGGCCCTACTCCTATCCACTGATATACACACAGACATTATGCAGGCCCTACTCCTATCCACTGATATACACACAGACATTATGCAGGCCCTACTCCTATCCACTGATATACACACAGACATTATGCAGGCCCTACTCCTATCCACTGATATACACACAGACATTATGCAGGCCCTACTCCTATCCACTGATATACACACAGACATTATGCAGGCCCTACTCCTATCCACTGATATACACACAGACATTATGCAGGCCCTACTCCTATCCACTGATATACACACAGACATTATGCAGGCCCTACTCCTATCCACTGATATACACACAGACATTATGCAGGCCCTACTCCTATCCACTGATATACACACAGACATTATGCAGGCCCTACTGCTATCCACTGATATACACACAGACATTATGCAGGCCCTACTCCTATCCACTGATATACACACACTAGTACAAGCATAGGCGCTGGCACGTGCACAAGAGTCTCACAATTAAACCCACATGCATCACAGACACACACACACAATATGCACACGAACATACACACACAAACCCACACGCACAAATACATACTCACACACACTCTCTCTGTCTCTCTCTGTCTCTCTGTCTCTCTGTCTCTCTCTCTCTCTCTCTCTCTCTCTCTCTCTCTCTCTCTCTCACACACACACACACAAACACACATCCACAGCTATAATTTATTTCAATTATCCTAGTTTTCATTGATACATGTATGTGTTTTTTCTTCAAATTGTTGTTTATGTTAAATCGCGTGAATGAGCGGCGCTATACAAGTTAGAGTAGTAGTAGTAGTAGTAGTAGTAGTAGTAGTAGTAGTAGTAGTAGTAGTAGTAGTAGTAGTAAACGGCACTGCAAAACCTTATAAATCATCCATACCATGCACAATTCACTCTGCGTTGAATTTTCTTTTGTGGAATAAGGAGGCAGACAAAAAGTTTATCTAATACTTTCTTGTACTTGCTATCTAAGTCAAGGCCTCTCTCTCTCTCTCTCTCTCTCTCTCTCTCTCTCTCTCTCTCTCTCTCTCTCTCTCTCTCTCTCCCTCTCTCTAACCTCTCTCTCTCTCTCTCTCTCTCTCTCTCTCTCTCTCTCTCTCTCTCTCTCTAACCTCTCTCTATCTCTCTCTCTCTCGTCAACCCTCCACCTCTTTCCTACCCTCTTCCTCTTTGCCCTCTCATTCCACCCCATCCATCTCTACCCTCCACCCCCTGCTCCAGCTAACCGTGTCAAGATACGCCGCGCCTGCCTCCGCCCAGAATTGACACAAAACCACCTTTTTCTTTCGGCATCGTGAAAAACTGCAGTTCAAAGAAAGGGCGCAGATTTCAAATCCACAACTTGTTTAGAAAGCGGAACATTTATTCTCTTCCCCTTCCCACCTCCCAATCCACTTCCCTTTCCTTTCTCTCCCTCCCCCCTCCCCCTTCCCCCCCTCTCTCTTTCCCTTCCACCCACTCACTAAGACCCCAGTCTTGATCTTTGTACTACTGCCAATATAATGAGCATATTAAACGTAAAACTATCGATTTAAACAAGAATATCAACTCGTAAGTATTATAAATCCACAATGAACAATTCAGGTAAACCATAATTACTATACACGTGATGGCTTTATAGACAGTCCGATATAGCATATACTTAACACCAAAAACACAAAATCGCATCTAATCAGGATTAGATCTAAGATGTTACCAAAAAAAACTCCAGTCCCGTCACACACACAAATAGCCGAAATCAACAAACTCTAAATCATTTAATATAGTGCAAACTGCGTAAAAATTGCACGTTGGAGGGCCCCCTTAATCTGTATACCCATTTACGAGAGTCTAGACCGTTGAGCGAAAGCATGGAGATGAGGTGCTACAGAAGACTTCTGGGCATTTCCTATACCCAGCACATCACCAACGACGAAGTCCGACAGACCATCACACAAACCATTGGACAACACGATGGCCTGATCACATTGGGTGAAAAAACGGAAACTCCGATGGTATGGCCACGTCACCAGATCATCAGGCCTTGCAAGGCACAGTGTAAGGAGGTAGAAGAAGAAGGAGACCGAAAAAGAGATTGGAGGACAACATTCGAGAATGGACTGGCTTGACACTGAGCGAAGCCATGAGGGTTGCCTGAGGACAGAGAAAGATGGAGTATGCTAGTTAAACGATCATCTGTTGTGCCCCAACGACTTCAGAGTTACGGGATAGGATAGGATAGACCGTTGAGCATTTTGCATGTTCTGCTGGTGACTTGGTGTGATGGTGGGGGAATGGCCATGAAATGAAGGTGGGAGAAGGGGTACAGGCATGGGGGCACGGGTAAAAGGTAGGGGAAAGGAGGAGGGTGGAGGGCGGGGGGCACAGGAGTCAGAACATGAGAACTTAGAGATTAGGGTCATGTTACACAGTAATGGAAGCTGACAGATTTTCACAGCCAGTATGCAGGAAGACAGTTACGATCCCTAACTCAACATTAAACCCCATAATCCACAGTAATTTTGGTATTATTTAAAAAAAATTATTTAATCACTTTTTCAGCACAGGAGCCGCTTAAGGCGCTGGCCGATACAGGACCTAACGCAAGCCGACCGAGGTGCCACAATTGCAGCCTTTGGGCGCATGGTCTGACGCCCAGACAATTAAGCACAATCCTGGGCGACCGGGGATAGGTAGAAGGGACCTAGTGCGTGTTGGGTGTATTTGTGTAGTCGGCACTCCCACGTCCAGGACATGAGCGTCAGGATCTTTAAAGCCCATGCGATGGATTGTGTGCGAGCGCAGACTTGATCTCGGTTTATACTGTCATCCGAAGGTAAAGATCCTGATGCTGATGTCGGGGGAGTGCCGGATAGTAAAATAGGCATTGTAAGCCTCACGCTGGAGTTATCCCCTCTCCACACATCCCCCCTCCCTGTCCCTACACCCCGTGACGTCCTAATGATGCATTCATGCTAGCGCATAGCCAAATACATTTGGAAGTTTATTGGATTTGGGATAATATGCAGCTGAAATTCGGGTTGCATTTTCAGAGAAAACACGAAAGGTGCTGCAGGGCAGCGTTACTTGGAACCTCAGAGGGTGTAGGGGGAAGGGGGGATAATTATGACGTGGTGCTTACAGTGC
>CM072527.1:19380936-19385936 GCA_036898135.1 Oncomelania hupensis | reverse complement strand
TAGAATTCATTCTTTGCTATAGAATTCATTCTATGTTATAGAATTCATTCTATGTCATAGAATTCATTCTATGTCATCTTATTCATTCTATGTTATACTATTCATTCTATGCTATAGAATTCATTCTATGTCATAGAATTCATTCTATGTCATAGAATTCATTCTATGTCATAGAATTCATTCTATGTCATAGACTTCATTCTATGTTATAGAATGAAATCAATATATACACTTTTTTTAAATAGTAAAAACTGGGGCACTGTCAAGGTATAGAGAACATTTTTTATGGCATGGGACTGTATTGCAGAGAGATATACACATTGCCACATCCCATCACCACACCACATCACTCTACATCACACTGCACCACAAATGTGATGGGTAGGTGTGGTGGAGTGATTAGGTTATGTGACGATGTGGTCTGATTCACTGCTTTTAAGGCATAATGTATTGCAGATACATACATACACATTACCACATCACATCACCACACTACATCACTCTAAATCACACCACACTGCACCACAAATGTGATGGGTGGGAGGGGTGGGGTGATTAGATTATGTGATGTGATTCACTGATGCCATGATATGTGCTGTCTGCTGCAATGTGAAGATGTGCTGCTGCTGTGATGTCGGCTGATGTGATGTGATGATTTGTTGATATGATGTGATTTTATGTGGTGGTGCGTTTTCACGATGATGGTGATGAAGCAATGTGATGCAGTGATGTGATGTGATGATGTGATCGATGTGGTGATGATGCGATGTGGTGATGTGTCATACAATATCTTTTTTTAAATTCTAAATTTTGTTACAATTTATTAGTTGTGTTTTTTAATTTTATGTGAATGAAATGAATTATATGTATATAGAATTAATTGTATAACACAGCAAGAATTGTATGACATAAAATTCATTTTTTTAACATAAAATGGATTTTATTCGCAACACTGAATACATTCTATTTTCATAGAATTGTTTTTTAACATTTGGTGCACATAGAATGCATTCTATGTTATAGAATGTTCATTCTATAACATAGAATGTTCATTCTATAACATAGGATCCATTCTATAACATAGAATGTTCATTCTATAACATAGAATGGTCATTCTATAACATAAAATTCATTCTATAACATAGAATGTTCATTCTATAACATAGAATCCATTGTATAACTTAGAATGTTCATGCTATAACATAGAATCCATTCTATAACATAGAATGTTCATTCTATAACATAGAATGCTCATTCTATGCGCAACTAAGTCATTCTATGTGAAGCGAGGCTGTGACGTATAAAGGGACACGTGGAGCCTTGCACGCGCAAGAACTGAAGAAATGGCTGACGTACCAAGCGCTCTGCGGCTTTATCAGACATCATAATTTCGTGAACAAGCATTTAGGTTTCTTGATGCGGACGACTTCGACAGTATAATTAGTGTGAGTAGATCGCTTAGCAATAAAAATAATTGACGTCACACCCCCCCCCCCCCCCCCCCCCCCCTCCGCCCCTGCGTGCTTGCTTTTTTCATTACAATGTGCTGAGGTTCTGTAAGGGTTTATAGTGACAAAATCTAATTAAATAATCAGTTCTTTTCGCTCAATACCGAAGAAATAACCGTACTGTACACTCATAAAAAGCAATAATTAATATATTTAAAGGTCGAATATTGCTATACAACTCTGAGACATAATAAATGAAAGGTTCCTAAAGCTGAATATTGCAAAAAATCTATTTCACCCCAAGCGGCCCCCCAGGGCGCTATGCACAAAGGCGTGGCGGCCACGTGCTGCGGGAATAACACAGCGTGATCGAGTTTGAAAATGGTGAAGTACTGTGCTGTGTTTGGATGCTCTAACTCCGACGTAAAACCTTTCTGCAAAGAAAAGAACATTTCCTTTCATCGATTTCCACTTCGAGCGCAAATGATGAAGCACTGAATGTCGTCAACTCTAAACTGAATGTCAGTGACAAATCGCTCTGTAATCATTATTGCACGAGTGTGCTATGTTCAAAACATCACAATATCCCGAAATGTTCTCTATACCTTGACAGTGCCCCAGTTTTTACTATTTAAAAAAAAGTTTTTATATTGATTTCATTGTATAACATAGAATGAATTCTATGACATAGAATGAATTCTATGACATAGAATGAATTCTATAGCATATAATGGATAGTTTAACATAGAATGAATAAGATGACATAGAATGATATCTATGACATAGAATGAATTCTATAATATAGAATGAATTATATAGCATATAATGAATTCTATGACATAGAATTCATTCTGTAACATAAAATTCATTCTATGCTATAGAATAAATTCTATGTCATAGAATTCATTCTATGCTATATAATTCATTCTATGTTATAGAATTCATTCTATGTCATAGAATTCATTCTATGTCATAGAATTCATTCTATGTCATCTTATTCATTCTATGTTATACTATTCATTCTATGCCTATAGAATTCATTCTATGTCATAGAATGAATTCTATGTCATAGAATTCATTCTATGCTATACAATTCATTCTATGCATATAGAATTCATTCTTTATTATAGAATTCATTCTATGTTATACAATTTATTCTATGCACATAGAATTCATTTTATGTCATATAATTTATTTTATGTTAAAGAATTCATTCTATGTTATAGAATGAATTCTATGCGTATAGAAATAATTCTATGTCATGCAATTTATTTTATTTTAAAGAATTCATTCTATGTTATAGAATTCATTCTTTGTAATAGAATTCATTCTATGTTATAGAATATAATTCTATGCATACAAGTGCATTCTATAATATAGAATTGTATTACATACATAGAATATTATTCTCTATTATAAAATGTCATTCTATACATAGAATTGTATTATGGACATAGAATTTTACACTATATTATAGAATGTTATTCTATACAAAGAATTTTATTCTATGACTTACAATATTGGTTTCTTTTTTATAAATGGAATTTCAACTAATGAAGGTTTTTTTTGTGTATAGAATGCTTTCTATGTGCATAGAATTTATTCTATGTATAGAATGGTCACATAGAATAAATGGACACATGGCGCCCCATACAAGCAGCCACCCTGAGTAAAAATTGAACGATTGTACAAAAGAAATATAATTTATATATCCCTGCATCTTTCTTGCTTCAACCGGAACTAGCCGAAACCCAAGGGCCGCAACCGATCCGCCACTTTCGCTTTTATTATGAAACAGTGCTATAGCTCTAGGCATTCCTAACACAAGTATTGCTAGCTCTAGGCATTCCTAACACAAGTATTGGTAGCTCTAGGCATTCCTAACACAAGTATATCTTATCTGTAGGCATTTCTCCATTGATGATCAGGCGAGCCAACACCATATCCACACTAGCAAGTGGAGGGTGAAGGGGGCTGGGAAGGAGAAGGATAGTGGGTGGCTGCATTAGCACGTTGCGCGCGCACTCGCACCACACACACACACACGCTCTCACACACACAAAAACTCACTCACTCATTCTCTCTCTCTCACACACACACACACAAACACCACCTCCTCCCACCCCCACACACGTTCACACACACACACACACACACAAATGCAGGCATGCCTCCGCGCACGCACACACACAGACACACACATCAGACTCATCATGGGGTACCTGGTAGCTCAGTGGATAGAGAGCTGGTTTCCTCTGGCGAAGGTCAAGGGTACGATTTCACAAGGGGCGAACTTATGTGCATAGTGTTACGTTTGCGACGCGCACGATAGTACGTGTGAGACGCGCACCATAGATCCGATCGTTTTGTTTTGCAAAGCATTCAATAACAGAGTGTATTTACCTTTGATTTGATTTTGCGTTGTTGTTAGAAGAAGCTTGGTATAATGTTGATAATTTTCGTTGGTCGATATTATTGGAGAATTCTCTACGGTTGTTTGTTTACTAGATAGATCCACTAGAAGCTGAGGGATTCTTTTAGGATAAAGAAAGTTGTATGACGTAAGACAGTGATGACGAAGTTTATTCTGATTGGTTGTAATTGTGTCATGTTGGAACATTCTAACGTTATCTGGAGTATAGAAAAAATATATAATTGATGCAATGTGTTGAAAAAAGAAGAAAGTGGAAAAAGCGATTGTGTGCAGTTGTTGATGTAAAAAAAAGGTATAGGTAAAGGTAGTCCCATAGCCTTGTGGCCGTAGGGGAGCGTGATGTTGGTGATCACACTTATCTTGGGCCAGCATAATGAGAGTGATGCCCATCTCTCTCCCTCGCTGCTTTACCTTCCCCACCCTTAAGAGAGTAGGTACTCAGTTACAGTTGAGTCAAGTGGGGGCGTTGGTATTTGTCGCTTCACGTTTTGCGGTCACCCATCCAAGTGCTAACCGCACTGGACGGTGCTTAACTTGCGACACAGTAGCGAGTGCTCCAACCACTGCGCTATCCGAAACCCCTGCTGTACGCTTAATAAAGTTGGAAAACTTCATACGACGACAACCTGCCTTGTTGCTGAGTGAACAGGTTCCGTGGATAAACGAATCCGAGTTACATTTATCAGGATTCAAGCATGGGGGCTGAATCAACTACTGATAAAAACCAACATCGAGTGTAAAACATAGGTACGCTTACGAGACTATTGAGGTCACCGAGGGTTTTCTCCTGGTACTCAGGATTTTTCCCTCCCTTCAATAATGGTATTGGATGCAGTCAATATAAAAAATTCCAAAACAGAAATCTGTTGCCTTTCCGTCTTGTAATAGCGATCTTCCTGCCTTTACACCACATGTTTGAGTGATAGATCTGTGGTTTTTTTGTGTGTGAAAGTGGGTGAAACATGTGAGCGTGTGTGTTGGCACAGATCGCCGCGCTTTGAGCCTGATTAGTAATTTGGTGAAAGACGCCTATCCATTATTATTATTATTATTATTATTATTATTATTATTATTAGTAGTAGTAGTAGTAGTAGTAGTAGTAGTATAGTAGTAGTAGT
>CM072527.1:19303436-19375936 GCA_036898135.1 Oncomelania hupensis | reverse complement strand
AGGGCATGCTGGGCGTCATGGTGTAGCCTATTGGGACCTAGTGCCTGCAGGACGTCATGGTGTAGTCTATTGGGACCTAGTGCCTGCAGGACGTCATGGTGTAGCCTATTGGGACCTAGTGCCTGCAGGACGTCATGGTGTAGCCTATTGGGACCTAGGGCATGCTGGGCGTCATGGTGTAGCCTATTGGGACCTAGATCCTGCTGGGCGTCATGGTGTAGCCTATTGGGACCTAGTGATTGCTGGGCGTCATGGTGTAGCCTATTGGGACCTAGATCCTGCTGGGCGTCATGGTGTAGCCTATTGGGACCTAGTGATTGCTGGGCGTCGTTGTGTAGCCGGCACTCACACGTCTAGGACACAAGCGTCAGGATCTTTAAAGTCCGTGCCATGGAAGGCGAGCGGCCACAGAGTAGACCTCGGTTTATATTGTTATATCAAAAACAATCATTGAGCAAACTTTGATCCTCGAATACCCTTTAAAGAGTCATCGTGCTCTTTATAACATTAAACAAGATGGCAAGCCATTCAATTGTATTTCAGGCAGTCCAATTGAAAAATAAGCATTTTCCAAAATGTGAATGTTGTTGGCGGTGTTGTCAATGGGCTTTATCCTAATAAAGCAAAAGGAAAACATGGAATGATGTACCCCCATTTCAATTATCTACAGGTCTATCTGCTTATCAAATCGCCACAGTCCATTTGTAGATACAGCGTAAATGTGTTTACAAAATGGTGAAGCACAATGATGTTGACCTTTATGCTTAATAACAGTAGGCCTAATGGCACTATTCGCAAAGTAAAAATGATGAATTTCGGTCCACTTATTCTTGGGATAAGATCAAAAATAACGATTTGAACAAAAAAGAAGTAAAATTGGGAGCCACAAACTGACTTACTGACCGACAACGGGATTGCTACTGAGGATGGACCAACATGCTACTGAAGGATGGATCAACATGCTACTGAATGATTACCAACATGCTACTGAAGGATGGACCAACATGCTACTGAAGGATAGACCAACATGCTACTGAAGGATAGACCAACATGCTACTGAAGGATGGACCAACATGCTACTGAAGGATAGACCAACATGCTACTGAAGGATGAACCAACATGCAACTGAAGGATAGACCAACATGCTACTGAAGGATGGACCAACATGCTACTGAAGGATGGACCAACATGCTACTGAAGGATGAACCAACATGCTACTGAAGGATAGACCAACATGCTACTGAAGGATGGACCAACATGCTACTGAAGGATGGACCAACATGCTACTGAAGGATGAACCAATATGCTACTGAAGGATGGACCAACATGCTACTGAAGGATAGACCAATATGCTACTGAAGGATGGACCAACATGTTACTGAAGGATGAACCAATATGCTACTGAAGGATGGACCAACATGCTACTGAAGGATGAACCAATATGCTACTGAAGGATGGACCAACATGCTACTGAAGGATAGACCAATATGCTACTGAAGGATGGACCAACATGCTACTGACGGATGGACCAACATGCTACTGAAGGATGGACCAACATGCTACTGAAGGATGGACCAATATGCTACTGAAGGATGGACCAACATGCTACTGAAGGATAGACCAATATGCTACTGAAGGATTGACCAACATGCTACTGAAGGATAGACCAATATGTTACTGAAGGATGGACCAACATGCTACTGAAGGATAGACCAACATGCTACTGAAGGATGGACCAACATGCTACTGAAGGATGGACCAACATGCTACTGAAGGATAGACCAACATGCTACTGAAGGATGGACCAACATGCTACTCAAGGATGGACCAACATGCTACTGAAGGATGGACCAACATGCTACTGAAGGATAGACTAATATGCTACTGAAGGATGGACCAATATGCTACTGAAGGATGGACCAACATGCTACTGAAGGATAGACTAATATGCTACTGAAGGATGGACCAACATGCTACTGAAGGATAGACTAATATGCTACTGAAGGATGGACCAACATGCTACTGAAGGATGGACCAATATGCTACTGAAGGATGGACCAACATTTGAAGTTCCTCTATACCAAAACTCAACAAAATCTATTTAGTCGTTTTTGAGATATTGAGCAAAACGTGTTTAGCAATAAAATGGCTCCAGTGACCTTGACATTTGTGGTAAAGCAAATATGATGGAATTGGGGGCAGGTAATTAACATAGGTAACGCTCCTATGAAATTTGGTCAAAATCCGTTTAGTGGTTGTTGAGATATGTTAACGGACAGATCGACAGACCCACGTTTGGCTCGTCATGATTCTCCTCGGTCCCGACAATTTCAAAGTATTTCCATACTTATCTAGGAATACAAAAATGAAGATGCACTTTGGCCAATGGGCGTAGGCTATCAATGTGCAATTCCCAATTCCTTTAACAGGATTTTTTTTTTACAAGATCACAATGCACAATAAAGATCCTGACGCTTATGTCCTAGACGGATGTGGAGTGCCAGCGACACAAATACACCCAGGAAACACTCTATTTCCCTTTTTCCCGTGTTCCCCATCTCCGGTCGCCCAGGATTGTGATCAGTCATCTTGGTGTCAGACGAAGCGCCAAAGAGAGGCGCCACAGGCGTCTTGAGTTAAGTTAGATCCTGTGTGTTGAGGCCGGCGCCTTTAGCAGCTGGTTGAGCAGGGAAAGCGCTATATAACAACGATCAAACAAAATATATAGTGCTACGTTATCCACGCGTCATTCACAAGTCCTTATTTCTATAATACGATCACAGAGCGTTACAGTGCATCATAGTGTTGCCCCACAGTCCATAGTTTTAATGCTCACCAAAGTGCGCCGGTGTCCGTGTGTTGTGGCATTTGAAGAAGCACTAACAAGCGTGTTGGGACTCCAGTTTTTTGGCCAAACAAGAAGCAACAAGTTGTATTTTTCTTCCCCCCCCCCCCACTTTTTTTTGTGGGCGGGGGAACGGGGGGGGGGGGTGGGGGGGGGGGGGGTGGGCTGTAACATTGACCGGTTCCTTCAGGACCACATCACACTAAATCACCTTGTTAGCCTACAAACAGACGAACAAACAAGCACTTAATGAAAGGAATGATACAATGGGGGAAGGGCGAAGGAGGAAGAGAAAACGTGGAGGGGAGTGGAGGGGAGGGAGGGAGGGAGGGAGACGAAAGTGGGAGAGAGATATTTAGATTCAGATTCAATGATTTACATATAACCAGAAGTAAATGATTTTTTAAAATTTTATTTTATTTAAGCACTAATTTGTTACTCTTAAATCAGTCCTTCTTTTAGTAACTCAAACACATTCAAAATACTCGCGCACTCACGCATAGAAAGAGAGAGAGAGAGAGAGAGAGAGAGAGAGAGAGAGAGAGAGAGAGAGAGAGGAAAAGAGAGAGAATTAACAATGTGATTTTTAAAATATATTTAGAAACACAGCTCTGAGACAACAAACAATTTAAAAACAATTTATTAAAAATTTCGATAAAATGTCAACATGCAAAATCGTTAGGTAATTATATATATATATATATATATATATATATATATATATATATATATATATATATATATATATATATATATATATATATATATATATATATATATATATATATATATATATATATATATATATATATATATATATATATATATCAAGGACACCTACAGGTTAGTATATATATAGGCTTATAAATGTACCCACAAACCAGGTTTAATAGTTCCCTACCCGGCGAAACATGGACCCTCACAGCATATCTACAACGAAAAATACAAAGCATGGAGATGAGGTGGTACAGAAGATTCTGAACATTTCCTTATACCCAGCACAACACCAACAACGAATTCCGACAGACCGTCACAGAAGCCATTGGACAGCACGATGACATGCTCACAGTGGTAAAGAAACGGAAACTCCGATGGTATGGCCACGTCACCAAAACAACAGGACTTGCAAAAACCATCCTGCAAGGAGACAGAAAAAAAGTTGGGAGGACAACATTCGAGATAAGACTGGTTTGACACTGAACGAAGCCATGAGGGCTGCTGAGAACAGAGAAAGATGGAGTACGCTGGTTAAACGATTATCTATGGTGCCCCAACGACCTTTGAGTTACGAATAGGATAGGATAGGTTACGATTGAGACGCGCACGATAGATCCGATCGTGTTGTTTTGCAAAGCATGTAATAGTAGTGTGTATTTACCTTTGATTGATTTTTCGTTGTTGCTAGAAGAAGCTTTGTATAATGTTGATAATTTTTGTCGGTCGATATTGCTGAGAATTTTCTGGAATTGTTTATTATCGATAGAAGCTTCTAGACCTTACGGGTAAAAGCAAGTCGAATCTAAACATTATATGACGTAAGGCAGTGCGTAGTTCCGGTGACGAGTTTTATTTTGATTGGGTGTTATTGCGTCATGCTGGAATGTTCGAACTTTTTCTCGATTGCAGAGAGGCTATATACGTAATGCTCTGTATGCTTGTATGATGATTTTTGCATTGATTTTCGGAAAGCGATCATGTATGCAGCTGTTGATGTTTGCTGAATAAAGTTGGAAAACTTTATACGATGACTCTTGTCTTGTTGCTGAGTGAACAGGTTGCGTGGATAAACGAATTCGAGTTACACTTATCAAGATTCAAGCATCGGGGATGAATCGGCTATTGATAAATAACCGTGTAACAATTGGTATGCAAGTTCTTCGTATAGATTCATGTGCCGAGCAAAAAAATAAAAAAATGATATGCATCTTCTAATTCGTGACCACAAAGAGGGCACCAGTGTCGACAGATTGATCTTCCTTCATGAACCACAACTTGCACCATCTAATGTCAGTTGCTCTGATTCTGAACCTCACTAGAGAATCTCGATGTCAATTGTTTGTAATATAAAAAAAAAACTTTAAAAAAAATAAAACCAACTATATTTATCTGAACTTGAAATTTGTGCATGCCAAATTTTGTCTGAAGCAGGACATTTTATATATATATGTTTTTATGTACCAGGGATACCGCCTGTTTCACCATATAGCAATTTGTTAGAGGCATGCAGAGGGACATTTAAAAATCTGTTCATAGCAAAGGTATGCACTTTTTCTATCAGAGACCCACTTTCCTCCAACCCCCATACCTCTGCCGAATATGTCAAGATGGGTTCGATTTGCGCGTCAAATAGTTTCCAGAATATAAACGCTCTTGATACGTTAATTTTTCTCAATGATTTAAGAATTTCCATTATACCCTTTTTTGCTTTTCTGCAGACCTCCAACAAAGCCGATGAGACATTCTGTTTTGTCATGAAGACCATACAAAGATATTTGAAAGAATTTGTTACTTTTAACTCGTCTGCACCAAAGAACCATTTTTCACGGGCAGCCAAATGTCACACCCCTCTCCTCCCCCATGTCATTTTGTTTTGTCTAAATTTACAGTTAGATTCAATCTATCAGTCTCTTCTTTGAGGTCATTTAATTAAGTTTGCAAGCCAAGGACCTTGTCTGAAAATACCATTATTTATCAGCAAAAATGAGTTAAAAAAAAACAAAACAATTCGAAAGCATCTGAAATGAGCTGAATTCCATACATTCCTCTTTTACATACCTCACGGGCCAGTTGATTAATAACAAATGAAAATAGCATAGGACTTAACAAACATCTTTGTTTTACCCCTCTTGGACATAGAAAAAAAACTGTACATTAACTTTTGTCGCGTACACACATTAAGACTGAGTTGTACAGAGCTTTAAGGGTGTATGCATTTTACCGTTTACACCGCTGTGCCGCATGACTATCCACAATGCATTTCTGTTAACGTTGTCAAACGTCTTTTTAAAGTCAACAAAAGCTATACATAGTTTAAATTTTTACAACAAATAATTTTGGACAATGGTAAAGAGCGTACAAATGTGATCGACTGTACTGTACAGATCTAAATCCTGCTTGTTCTTTTTATAATTTTTCGTCTTCCTCAGCCCACTGGGTCAGACGCTTATCCAAAATGCGAGTATAAACCTTACTGACGACACTGGATAACGCAACTCCCCTATAGTTATATGGTTTTTCTGTATCGCCTTTCTTGTCGATTCGGACAATAACTGACTTTGACCATTCAAGAGGGAAAACGTCTGAATCAAAAATGTTATTGAACAGGTTACTACAAAAAAACACCATAGTTTCATTTCGACCGTTTCAACATTTCTCCCAGAATTTTGTCTGGACCTGTACTTTTCCCAGGCTTAAGGTTGCCTATACTAGCAAAAACCTCTAGACTAGAAATGGGTTCGTTAAACAACGTCTCTGAGGAATCAAATTATGTGTCAGATACTATGTTCCCCTCAAAATCGTTAAAAACATGATAAAAGTGATCATACCACTGCTGTGTATATATGTTGGTATCAATGGCTGGCTTCCTGTTCACTGACCAAATTACTTGCCAAAATTTCTTAGGATCGTGTATACAGTTATATAGCATTTCAAGCCTTGCCAAATCAAATTGCTCTTTCTTGCATTTAATTAGATTGTTTATACTTCTTCCTCTCATTTACATATATATCACGCTTAGTTTCCTGATCTGCTTTCTATTTCTGAAATTGTCTGAGACACCTCAACATAGATTTCTTTTTAAGTGCACATTCCTGGTCAAACCAGTCGTTACGCTTCGGTTTCTTTGTGAACGAGTCCTTATCATGCATGCTGTAGAGCCGTACAGTGCCCTAGTGGAGGTATCAAGAGACCTTCCATATCTTCGTAAACTTTTTGAGTGGCTTATCTGATGGCGTAAAAAAATCTTCTGAGGATAATTCATTTTTAAAAGACTGCTTGTAATATTCCCACCATACGTTCGCTATTGGTTTCACCATTTTCTGTTCGATCAACGTCTTTAACAAATTTTTTCCAGTTAAATTCTACTGGATCGGAAGGTGCAATGAATTTTAGGCGATCACGTACAAAAAGGCTACAGCTCTCATCAGAGAACAAATCCGTAGACATGATAAAATAGTCAACAATTCTGTGTTTTTCCTTGAATAAAACATTTGTTTAAAAACATTCTGCTACCATTGGGCGATACAAAGGTGAAATCTCCTTCCCTATCCCCATAGCAATAGCCGTTTCCTATCCTATCTGTCACGAACAGACCAGTTTACCCTGCTTACTTTACTATTTAGCCTTGTTTAGTCATTGTAACCTTAGAAAGTTAGTGTATTACACAGCAGACGATTACAGTATACGGAGGTACACACACCGCGAGCTTGACGTAGGCAGAGTAGTGACGTCAGCACTGTTTGCGTGGGATCGAAACGTTTTATCCAATCAGGACTCAGGCTGAGCGGCTAGATCCAGTTCTGGCTGATTCAGTCCCAACCAGGTATTAGGTCAGTTGAGAGTAAGACGCCACAGGGTACACAGCTACACCTGAGTAGAGCAATACCTCCACTGAATAGACCAGGAAGCAGGACTTGAGAATCTTAGAATTCTATCAAGTAGCCACGGGGCCTGACTTTGTCACACAGGTAAATGAACATACTTCTGTTTCATCGTGATATATTTATACTATTGTTGAAATTATGTTTGTAGAATTTGCCATGCATAGATGTGAATTGTTAATCCGAATTTGCCTTACCACGTGGAGAAGCTGA
Organism: Oncomelania hupensis; assembly: GCA_036898135.1. Lineage (NCBI taxonomy): Eukaryota > Metazoa > Mollusca > Gastropoda > Littorinimorpha > Pomatiopsidae > Oncomelania > Oncomelania hupensis. Next base: position 19,368,280 of record CM072527.1, on the reverse strand, counting down.
ACACGTGGTAAGCACGACCGGCCGACGCCATCTTGAATTATGTACGGACCGACTGTTGTTTAGCCTATATGTATGTTTGCAGACCAGTGGCTGTACCAGTGAATGTTTATAATATTATTAATTCTGTATGTGTGTAGTTAGCCACGATTTATATTTATGTATGTATAGGAAATTAGAGTTGAGATTCCAGTGGACCACGGACGTAGCAGAATGTTCGTCGCTTATGTATAGAGATGTGGAGCTATCACTGAGGGCTACTTTGGCTTTCAGTGAGACGCTTTGCACAGACCTATTATTCAAGGTTGTGCAGAATTTCGTCTCTTATATTACAGATGAGCAGGCGAGCTATAACGTGCACCCAACTCCACAGGAAGACGAGTTGGCTGTTTAGCCTCTACAGCACAAGACTGAGGGAGCAACCCTGGAAAACACCCTGCAAGACCCCACAGCGTGGCAAGGGACCAAACTACACGACGACACAACGTGTACCAGAAGCTACCTCAACGAAGGACTTCAAACCCACTACGTGACAGTTAAGTGCATACGCAAAAGTGCACCCAAACTGATAGCAAAAGGACCACAGTAGTCCACTCTTCAGAACTATAGTAAAACGGACCACAGTAGTCCAATCGTCAAGAACTTTAGTAGCCAGTGCCCTATGAAGACATAACAGCTGCATAGACTATCAGCGATCGAATTATTTGCATTGACTTAAGACTTTTTAAGGTAGATTAGTACATCGAAAATCTTGTATAGATTAGAAGAAATAAATGTGTGATTTTAACTGTTATCAAGAGGCTGGACTATTATGATTCATAGCCGTGTGAAAGCTAGTGTGACAGTGATCTTTTACCATTTTTCTATCTTTCTCTGTACCCCAGCCTTAACACAGACCGAGCTAAACAAATAAATTTATTAAAGTAATTCACAGGGTGACTAACTAGCAGTTCCCATCGAATAAAGCGTGAGGGTTACAGCATTCCATTGTGCAGAGCCCAGAACCAAATAAACCCCACGTGACACTATCCTATCCTGTCCCGTAACCCGGAGGTCGTAGGGGCACCACAGATGATCGTTTAACCAGCATACTCCATCTTTCTCTGTCCTCAGCAGCCCTGATGGCTTCGCTCAGTGTCAAACCAGTCCATTCTCGAATGTTGTCCTCCCACCTCTTTTTCGGTCTCCCTCTCCTTCTACCTCCTTGCACTGTGCCTTGCAGAAGGGTCTTTGCAAGGCCTGATGATCTGGTGACGTGGCCATACCATCGGAGTTTCCGTTTCTTCACCACTGTGAGCAGGTCATCGTGTTGTCCAATGGCTTGTGTGATGGTCTGTCAGACTTCGTCGTTGGTGATGTGTTGGGTATAGGAAATGCCCAGAAGTCTTCTGTAGCACCTCCATGCTTTGTATTCTTCGTTGGAGATCTGCTGTGAGAATAGCCGTTTAAGATGATACAATCAAACATGACACAAAAACTTAAAAGACACCTACAAATGTATTAATAATTCTATCATTAGAAAGTCTAGACAAGGTATTCAGACCATCCCTTGAGTCATTATCATCATCATAATCATCGTGTACAAAATTTAGCATATCTTCCAGCTCGGGCTGTTCGATACCAGTTATTGCATTTAAATCTTCAAACAATAAAACATACACATCATCATTCCGTAAAACATTATGATAAATAGTCTTCTAAAATAACAAAACCGTCTAACCAAAAAGGAAGAGTGTACATGGGAAACTTCTTCAGCAGCACGCACGAAGCAACCAACAAAACGTCTTTATCTGACTTAAATAAACATTGATCAATGTTAACTGATACGGTGTTCGGAAGTCTGCTGCTGTTTTGGTGAATAAATTTAGATCAACAGTTTTTAACAAGTAATAAGACACCGCCTGAATTCCGGCCAGACCGATTTGGCTTAGTAGCTGGAACAGAAACTTAACATGATCTGGAAATATTTAACTATAATCACATTTATGATAGAGCTAAGTTTCTGTTAGGCAAGCAACATTTAAAGTTGATACATTATTCATGAAATCGTTACCACGTTTTTTACGATCAGAAGGCATGTTTACTCACAACAATTGCAAAAATATCAACTTCAGTTCAAAACATTCGCCAAAAATCGCTTACAGGAAATGTGGATTTGATTGAGGGAGCCACTAGACCTTATTATTTCAGTTTAGTGAGGGAGGAGCTCATTATTTTTAAGCTGTACCAGGATACTGAAACTGATGAAAAAATTACGATTTTCTAGGCAGGAAGTTGACATTTTTTGCAGGAGGGTACCCTCCTATAAACTGAAATATCTATTTAAAAAAACAAACTATTTCAGATAATTAAAAAAAATAAACTGTGTGATAAAATATAGATATTCAGCAATATTAAACACTATTTTATTTTACCAATATAAAAAAGTGAGTTTTGGTCAAAATCTAGTCAGTACTGGCCCCTTAAGCTTGCCGTTAAGATTAGCCACATTGTAAGTCATAAATGTCAACTTATCGGGATGGTCATTCCTGTTCTGCCGCTGCCTGCGCTCTGATCGTCTTGGAGGATCGTTGCCCGTGCTCTTGTTGATGGGTGGTGGTGTTTATGGTTTGCCCTCTCCCTGGCTGTCACGAGTGCCCCGTCCTCTGCCGATGGAACTGTCACGGTTTGTATGGGGTTTGTTTAAATTATTAGAGTATTGCGTGTTTGCATTATATGAATGTAGTGTGTTGTTCTGATGTGCAGACTGCCGTTCTTGACCACGCCGTCCATGGTCATTGTCCCGTGGGGCCTTAGTCGCCTTAGGGCTGTCATCACGTTCGTTTTCTCCTGCAGGCTCACACCATGCTCACACCACTGTCTACTCGGAGTGTATCGTCTTCATGTAGACGCCGTGGTTCCACCGTCAGCTTGCCCTATTTTTTTAAGATGGCCACCTTACGCTCTTTCTTTGTTTGAGCTGCGATTCTCACCCATTGCATATAGCTACGATCGAAAGAAAGTATACTCCAGGCACACGCTGCGCAGCAGGCCAAAGTATGTCCCTTGTCCCTTGAAGGGATACTTTGGCGAAGTTAGCAGCCTTCTCAGTTACAGTGTCGGTGAAAGACTAGAAACGGAAAAGTAAGTTTCATCTCCTCTAGGCGACGAATTAGGTCACGCTGTATTTGTTTCTAGGTCAACTGTCTTTTAAGAACCGTTTGAGAATCTTTTCGAACCGTTTATTGACACCGGACAGTGTCCTCCCTTGGTTTCATACAATTTAAGAATCCAAGAAGGCAAATGAGTTTTTGGGACGGAAAAAGAGCATTTCTGTAGAGAAAAGGGTTAGGGCAAGGGCTAGGGATAGATCTACAACTAACCCTTACCCGAACCCTTGTAGCAATATTCCGCTCTTTCAGCGAGCCCAAAGTATACTTTGAAGGGATGGAGGGAATACTTTCACCTGCTGCTAGCGGGAGATTTGGCGATACTTTCTACCGATCGCAGCAATGTGTATTACCTCGAATCGGGGCTGGATGCTCGTGAGGTCGTTCGCCACCCAGACTCCTTTTTCTTCCAGTTTGGCTCTGAGGTTTGTGTCTGTGATGATCGCCATCTTGTCTTTCCACCTGCTGAACTTTATTATCATTGGCTTTGGTTCCCCTTCTCTGCCTATGCCCACCCTGTGCTCTCTTGACACGTCTTCTTTGCTCCACTGTTGTCTGCCTCTGCGCTATTCAAAACATCGGCCAGAAGCCTGGCGTAGGTGTCGTGATCTTCATGATGGACGCTATCCGGAATGCCGTACATGCGCAGGTTGTCGCGGCGTGAGAATTCTTCAAGGCTTTCTCATTCGCCTTTCAAAATCCGGATATCTTCTCTCATTTCCTTGATATTGGATAGCAGATTTGCAATGTCTTCTTCGTTGTTTGCAGCGGTATCAAACAGCTTTCCAATGTCTTTCTTTGCTTCTTCTGTAGTCTGAATCAATCCTTGGTTTTCGCCTTCCAGTGGCTGGCATCTTTTCTCAATGTCTTCACACTTTTGTTTCACATGGCCTAAGTCCAATTTTATTTCACGGAGGTCACTTCTCATGATACTGATGTTTTTGTTTATATTGTCCTGTAACGACTCTAACTTGATGCTTTGCCGCTAGATTTCTTCTAATATTCTTGATTCGGTGGCCATTCGTGTGTTGCCAGACGGAGTGCTGCCACTGCTCTGGGTGGTTTCTCTGGTCTGGGCCAGGATTGGCTTCAACATTTCCGCAGCAAGGGAAATATACAGCCACAAATATAAACAGCGAACACTGCAATTTAAATTTCACTTTGATCATTTGTTTCCGCATTTTCCGCATGTAGTTCGCACGTTTTTCAATGAAGCCCCAAAAGGCAATTACACATTGGCCACACGATGAGCAGAAAGCAAGATTATGCAAAGGCATTTCCTCCTATTAGGCGACTATTGAGTGGTTGAATAATGATCAGCAATTGATTTTTTTTTCACCGTCAGGTCGCCACCATGAACGAAGCACTTTGGAACGTGAGCTGGAGAGAGAGAGAGAGAGAGAGAGAGAGAGAGAGAGAGAGAGAGAGAGAGAGAGAGAGAGAGAGAGAGAGTCGAAACCTTTAATAGGATAATAGAATATAGTCCTATAGGCCTGTTACAGCAAGTCCTTAATAAACAAGAACATAATGATGAAGGAACTTAAAATTAGTTTGAAACTAACATATATACCTTAGCTATGGTAAGAAATATTATTAATGCACCCAAATACGCATACTACTCCCTTCTTTCCAACCCTCCCCCCTTCCCTACCACCACCCGATACCCTTTCCCCCTCCCCCTCCCCCTCACGCACATGCAAATTTATTAATGAGTTTGAACGATGTTGATTTCCAAACAACAGATAATAAGAGAGAAAGAGAATGAATGAGAGACAGAGATACAGACAGAAAGAAACAACACACACACACACACACACACACACACACACACACATAGGAAGAGAAACAGACAGACAGAGAGGAGCAGGACGAATAACATTACATTACATGGTTATTGCTTTAGGTCCAGCGGACTCTTCCGAGCCAAATCAGGACCAGAGAAGTGAAAGAGGACTCACCCCTCATCCGCATAAAAGATCTGCCAAAACAACCCTAGTGGTAACACTGAAGGCAATCTACCAGCCGGTCACTTTACAATAAAGACATCCCACGCAGGGGACGCTGAGGCTGTACTCTAATTTATCGAACCCCCGTTTACAAAAACAAAATAGAATACAAACATCATTATACAATATCAACAAAACACATACATATAAAATGCCTACATTGCCAAATAATAACATCATAGGAAGCCCCATTGACCATTTGGCAGAAATATTCCCAAACTGATCCAACAGACCTCATACACCGTGACAGCCGCACATCAGCGCCACCAAGGACATGGGAAAAGACGCAGCGCTGGCAGGATTTTTTTTTTGTATAACGTAGCACTCATCCATTTAGGACCTAAGTGTCAGGATCTTTAAAGTCCGTCCCATGGAACCCATGCATTGGTGTACATACTAAACCTCGGTTTAAACTCTCATCGGAAAAATATATTTAGAAGGAATAAAACCAAAGTCAACAAACAGCGTGTACTATAAAGAGGCACAATGGCAAGAGTGGAGGGAGAGGGAGGAGGAAGTGGGGGAGAGTGAGTGGGAGTAGAGAGCCAGAGGAATGTGGGAGGGGGCGGAGGGGAGGGAGGAGCTGACGAAGATTAAAAGGGGAAGAGTAGCACAAAGTCAGGAAAACTAAAGATAAACAAGCACATGCCCTGCATGGACAAAGTATTGAGACGCAACATCATATTAGGCGCTACATTTTATTTTTTTTTTTTAATTGATTTGACATTGGACCTGTTGTGAGAGCCCTCTTACAAATATTTTTCTGGGTCAGACAGTCTCTTACGCTACAACACGCTAATGGAATATGCACCACGTGCACAAAATGCCAAACGGGAGAGAAAGAAAACCCTGCGTTATAGCTACGTTTTATGTTCAGTAGTAAAAAGTATTTTTTAAAATAAATAAAAAAAGAACCTTTCATTTCATTCACAATGGTTATGGTCTGTAACCAGTTTCAAAATGCATAAAAAAGCGATTGCTGTGTGTAAAGCGAATTTCACTGCTATTAAAGATACGTTGCATAAAAGAGAGGGGCGGTCTCCAAACATAAACAAAAATGCCAAGACCCGGATCTCTGTGAATGCGCGTCTTTTGTATGGTTAGTTCCTAACAAAAACTATTTTGTCAACGTCATTATGATTGGTTGTCAACGATGCCTGCGTACACACCTCGTGTTTGGATAACTTCTTGGCACTAAATAAATAGTGTTCTTCGTGCTTTTCAGTGATTCATTGATTCGTTCGTTCGTTCGTTCATTGATTCTTCCACTCTTATGTTCAGGTTTGAGCTGTTGTGTCACCGCAGAGTAAACGAACCGACGTTCGCCTGCAAGCTAGAAGTCCCAGCTACAGTTTGTACCTAGAAGAAGAAGGAGGTAGAGGAGGAAAAGAAGAAGAAGAAGAAGAAGAATATGATGGTGGTGGTGGTGGGTGGGTGGGGGTGCTGTTTCTGCTGCTGCTGCTGATGATGATGATGAGGAGGAGGGGGACGTTGTACTTGTATACTAATATTGCGCAGTACACCAAGGCTATTCTAATAAGTTTTTTTTAATTCAAACTCTTTTATCAAACACACAAAATTAAGATTTTTCTTTTTTTTAAAAACAGTCAGCAAAGTCTACACTAATTTTCTCAAAATTCAACATAATCAAAATCATTTTTGAAAAAAGAATCTGTACACGATAATAAAAGGGGCTGGTTTATAAGCAAAAAGGTATACTTTAAAGGGCCCCAAAGTCCAACATTTTGTTTATTTTTGGGGCGAAAATGGGTTTGCTCTCAAATTCCCGTTGTTATTGCACTAAACAATGATGACGTGGGCTTTCGTTGTTATTGCATTAAACAATGATGACGTGGGCTTTGGTTGTAATTGCATTAAACAGTGATGACGTGGGCTTTTGTTGTTATTGCATTAAACAATGATGACGTGGGCTTTCATTGTTATTGCATTAAACAGTGATGACGTGGGCTTTCGTTGTTACTGCATTAAACAGTGATGACGTGGGCTTTGGTTGTTATTGCATTAAACAATGATGACGTGGGCTTTCATTGTTATTGCATTAAACAATGATGACGTGGGCTTTGGTTGTTATTGCATTAAACAATGATGACGTGGGCTTTGGTTGTTATTGCATTAAACAATGATGACGTGGGCTTTCATTGCTCAAGCCAACCGCTACAGTGTGAGGTTTCCATTTGTGTTCTTACTGGGAGAGAGTTCCCTTGTTTAACGGTACACCAATACCATATCCGTGTGACCTTTGACCCTATTTTGGCTTCAAGAGTCAGCCTTTTGCATCAACCTCAAAAGAAAAGCCTTAGGGAGCAGCTTTGTAACGGGATCTCCCTAGCCCTTACAGGCTTCGACAGATGAGATTTTTTAAAGCGTTAGAGCGATAGCAATTATTAATAGGCACGAAAACTGGATTTTGTGGATTAAAAACAAACAACTAAACTTTCCACAGAGTTCAAGTTTTGTTGTAAGCTATTTTTTTCAGTGGGGCAACGCTGACTGTGAACGTTAAAAGGACCTGTTGCGGATTCGTGGTCAAAGTGAGTTTCTTTAAATAGGTGCTTAACCCCTATAATATTGCTTCTTTCAAGTTTATGGCTAAACCAGCTGTCGTTAAGCTTAACTTAGGGTTAGGACAGCTCTCTGCTCTATTACAAATTGGGTCTTTATCCCCCGAGTTTAGAGTCAAAACCCCTCAAACATTATGAATTCGGGTCCATGTAGTTTGCGCTTTTATTCTAATCGGCATGGGTTGAATGGCCTACCACGAACTCAGACGATACGACACAAAACAGGCCCTGCAAGAAAAGAACGGACCGATTGAAGTTTAATATTTCGCTGGGGATCTTCAAGGCGCCTTTCTTTCAAACAGCTTTGCGAAAGAAGTTGTTTGGGTGGCTATATGAATGGGCTGGCTACAACACAATGCTGTATTTCAGCCTTCTTTTCAATAAAGTCGCGATTTAGCAACCCCCCCAAAAAGTTGAAAAGGTAAGTAGCGTATCTCGGCAGTAGACCGATTGAGCTCTTTATTTTTTTAGGTGCGCTATTACAGTTTATCGCAAACTCAGTGACATTGCCGGTAGACCAGTTGAGTTTTTCTTCTTTGAGTGAGAACTTGCCCTGTTTGAGCCCCATACCATAATACCCAGTACTGAAATCACAGCGTCGTGTAAAGAGATTAAAAAAAAATTTAAACGATTCAATTCTGGGTAACATCAACTGTAAAACTCAATTGAGCTTATTTGTACAGTGACGACTCGCACTATTACAGGCAGCAATATATGCAAATACCTTTTAACAAGAACTTTTGGTTTGAAATAATCTGTTAATATCTATTTGTGAAGAAAAATACCTGTCAGTGACATGCGGGTGGTCTAGCTAGCGTAGAGCACACAAGTACAAAGGGGTAGTTCAAAATGGGGATAAAAAATCCAAACCCGTTACATGGTTGTCACAGAGAGATTTTACACTTTTTGTTTTTTACCAGACGAGACAGAGTGAGAGAGAGAGAGAAGAGAGAGAGAGAGAGAGAGGGAGAGAGAGAGAGAGAGAGAGAGAGAGGGAGAGGAAGAGGGAGAGGGAGATGAACAGAAAATTACATGAAGCGCAGTTTAAAAAACAGCCACCAAACTTTGTGAAGTAGTCTGCACACCTACGCATCATATCGCACGAACATAAAAGATCCTGATCCTCATGTCCTAGACGGCAAGGTGGATTGCCAGATGCCAAAATAAAAATTAAAAAACGCCCAGCAAACACAGTGTCCTATCCCCCCTTGTCCTGGATGGCGCTGCTCTTGCGGCTGCCACGCTTTTGCTGAGAAGGCAATTTCAAGGCCGAATTTCGCTCGCAGGGGTAACGAATATTATCACACACACAAACACGCACACACTCACACACACACATACATACACGCACGCACGTATACATTCCCAGTTAAAGAAACAAATAAATAAATATGATACAATAAAATAAAAAAATACTGTATGGTCACATTTCGTGCGCCCTACTTGCAACTATGCAGTTGCCAAACAAAATGTGGAGGTGTAATAGAGAGAGAAAAAAAGAAAGAAAAAGAGAAAGATAGAGAAGGATACACGGGTGTGTGCAAGTGTGTTGATGGGATGAGTGGAGAGATAGAGTGGACAGGAGGAAGAGGTGTGGAGAGAGCTTCCGACTTTTTGACTTCCTGACCCCAGAAAAGAGAGAGTTTCTTTCTCAGTAGGGCAGGAAAATAACCCTTTCACATTTGTATAACTGGAGCTGCATAATCCCAATGCACCGACCGTTCTCACACCACCATGCACTACCATTGAAAAGCAAAGTGCTCATCGCTCCAGACTAACTCCCCTTTATTAGGACCAAAACGGGGCTAACATATTCTTGCGCGTCAAAAAGTCCCTTGATTCCATTGTAGATCTGCATTTTTTTTAAATTTTTGCATTTACGCAAAGAATGGTTAAGTGCAGGATTTTCTAACATTAAAATTGGAATTAGATGCAGTAAAATGACATGTTAAAATTACACCTTTCCGTCTTCTAATCGCGATCTCTATGCCTTTACACCATCTGTTTGAGTGACGTTTGCTATGTATGTTTGAGCTGAGAACTTGCTACATGAATTATGTAATAAGTTCTCTGGTTTAAGGGGGTGTAACATCATGTGAGCGTGTGTGTTGGTTACAGATCGCCACGCTGTCAATCTGAGGACAGTCGGAGAAAATCCAATTATAGGGCTGTATAGCATCCGTCAAAGGTGGCCTCGTGGCGCAGTGGATTAGTCGCCGGTTTTCAATGCCGAAGGTCGCGGGTTCGATTCCCGCAAGGGGCGAAAGTATGTGACTTACGTACGAGACTATTGAGGTCACCGAGGGTTTTCTCCGGGTACTCCGGTTTCCTGCCTTCCTTCCATAATGGTACTGGATGCAGTCAATATACACATTTCAAAGGTTAACATTTCGATTTCCTTTCCGTCTTATAATAGCGATCTCCCTGCCTTTACACCACACGTTTGAGTGATAGATGTGTGTTGTGTGTGAGAGTGGGTAAAACGCGCTTTGAGCCTGATTGATGATTTGGGGAAAAGCGCGTAAATGACATCCAGTATTCTTCTTCTTCTTAGTTTATTATTATTATTATTATTATTATTATTATTATTATTATTATTATTATTATTATTATTATTATTATTATTATTATTATTATTATTACTATTATTATTATTTTTATTATGTAATGGAGCGGGGAGGCAATTGGACATATGCTTGGGAGGGATTCCTCCCTCTCCCCTCCCCTCCCCTCTCCCACCACCACAGATACACAAACCCCACCCCTTTGAGACTGGTAGAAAGAGTTTGTTCCCTTGCTGTCAGTCTGGCCTTGTCTGGGTTTTTGCTGTGGAAGGTCCTTGGGTTTGTGCATGAGCCCGGGATTATGCAGGACAAGGTGAAACCACATAATAATGTTATTCCAGCTTTGGCCTTTCGTCTTCTGCTTTGAGGGTGGGAGGGAAGGGCGGAGGGGTGGGGGGTAGAGGGGGACGCGGGGCTGTAGTGTCGGTTGGCATTCTATGCAGATTCGTAGCAAATGCAGATGGTGTCGTACAGTCGTGGCAGTGCAGGGAGTGTGGTACCGTACAGTCGTGGCAGTGCAGGGAGTGTGGTACCGTACAGTCGTGGCACTAATAGCCGGCAACACCGGGTGCTTACAACCCACTTCAAGCCTTTGAAGGCATAAATATTTGTAAACTCTCTTAAAAGAAATAAAATGAATGTATAAATGTTCTCGTGTGAAGTGCTACAGAGAATGTCAAGTCCAGTGCCCACTCGTTTACAGTAATTATTAATATTAATATTATTATTTTAAAGTAGCCAAAACATATTGGACATAACCCTTAATAGATTTGTGGGAAGGGAGGGCTATATTAGAACGTTACAAAGCAACATCTCCTAGCTACTCAACACAAGTAGTGTTTGACTGACTGATTGGTTGTCTTATTTCACCCGCAAGAGCTGCAAGTATGACCCAAAATCAGCCAATACATCCCCCTACTACCACACTAACGAGCCCAGTACCGAAGATTACTATCATTTTGTTAATATATTACATAGCGCATAATATATAATATATATATATATATATATATATATATATATATATATATATATATATATATATATATATATATATATATATATATATATATATATATATATATATATATATATATATATATATATATATAGATATATCCTTATTGGTAGAACGGCAAGCTGTATGACCCTGTATGTTGGTACAGATCGCCTGGCTTTGAGACTGATTGGTAAATTGGAGATATGCGCGTTCAAAATAATATCCATTAATGCTATGAATTATTATTATTATTATTATTATTATTAGTAGTAGTAGTAGTAGTAGTAGTAGTAGTAGTAGCAGTAGTAGTAGTAGTAGTAGTAGCAGTAGTTGTAGTAGTAGTAGTAGTAGTAGTAGTAGTAGTAGTAGTAGTAGTAGTAGTAGTAGTAGTAGTAGTGCAGCAGGGTTGTATTTTAAATCCAGATAGGCTGTTTTTGAGATTCTTATATTCCACTACTAGACCTACTTGACGCATTTTTCAATAAGTGTTTAATGAGTGATTTATTGAATCGATGGGTTAGTTGATTGCGATTGCTTTTTTGATTGATTGATTGAAATCTGGTATGCCATGCTAATGGCTAGAGTGGACTAGTTTCTATTTATCTCGGAATGAACCTTTACCTGAGGACGGGACAATAATATGACGCTGGCAATATCATTTTGCTGGCGTTGCGACTCTTGTTGAAATATCCCAATTCGAAGGCTTTGTTTAACAGATGTACCCTAAAATGTGCATAATTATTACATTGCACAATGATAACGTGGACTTTGTTATCACATTACGCAATGATAAAGGGGACTTTGTTATCACATTGCACAACGATAAAGTGGACTTTGTTATAACATTAAACAATGATAACGTGGACTTTGTTATCACATTACACAATGAAAAAAAGGGACTTTGTTATCACATTACACAAAGATAAAGTGGACTTTGTTATCACATTACACAATGATAAAGTGAACTTTGTTATCACATTACACAATGATAAAAGGGACTTTGTTATCACATTACACAATGATAAAGTGGACTTTGTTATCACATTACATAATGATAAAGTGGACTTTATTATCACATTACACAATGATAAAGTGGGCTTTGTTATCACATTACACAATGATAAAGTGGCATTGTTATCACATTACACAATGATAAATGGGACTTTGTTATCACATTACACAACGATAAAGTGGACTTTGTTATCACATTACACAATGAAAACGTGGACTTTGTTATCACATTACACAATGATAACGTGGACTTTGTTATCACATTACACAATGATAAAGGGGACTTTGTTATCACATTACACAATGATAAAGTGGACTTTGTTATCACATTACATAATGATAAAACGGACTTTGTTATCATATTACACAATGATAAAATGGACTTTGTTATCACATCACACAATAATAAAGGGGGCTTTGTTATCACATTACACAATGAAAAAGTGGGCTTTGTTATCACATTACACAATGATAACGTGGATTTTGTTATCACATTACATACAAATAAATTGGGCTTTGTTATCACATTACCCAATAATAAAGTGGACTTTGTTATCACATTACACAATGATAAAGTGGGCTTTGTTATCACATTACACAATGATAAAGTGGGCTTTGTTATCACATTACACAATGATAAAGTGAACTTTGTTATCATATTACACAATGATAAAGTTTACTTTGTTATCGCATTACCCAATGATAACGTGGGCTTTGTTATCACATTACACAATGATAAAGTGGATTTTGTTATGACATTACACAATGATAAGGTGGGCTTTGTATTCACAGTACCCAATGATAAAGTGGGCTTTGTTATCACATAACACAATGATAAAGTGGACTTTGTTATCAAATTACATAATAATAATAAAGTGGGCTTTGTTATCACATTACCCAATAATAAAGTGGGCTTTGTTATCACATTACACAATGATAAAGTGGGCTTTGTTATCACATTACCCAATGATAAAGTGGACTTTGTTATCACATTACACAATGATAAAGTGAACTTTGTTATCATATTACACAATGATAAAGTTTACTTTGTTATCGCATTACCCAATGATAAAGTGGGCTTTGTTATCACATTACACAATGATAAAGTGGATTTTGTTATGACATTACACAATGATAAGGTGGGCTTTGTATTCACAGTACCCAATGATAAAGTGGGCTTTGTTATCACATAACACAATGATAAAGTGGACTTTGTTATCAAATTACATAATAATAAAGTGGGCTTTGTTATCACATTACCCAATAATAAAGTGGGCTTTGTTATCACATTACACAATGATAAAGTGGGCTTTGTTATCACATTACCCAATGATAAAGTGGGCTTTGTTATCACATTACACAATGATAAAGTGAACTTTGTTATCATATTACACAATGACAAAGTTTACTTTGTTATCGCATTACCCAATGATAAAGTGGGCTTTGTTATCACATTACACAATGATAAAGTGGATTTTGTTATGACATTACACAATGATAAAGTGGGCTTTGTATTCACAGTACCCAAAGATAAAGTGGGCTTTGTTATCACATTACACAATGATAAAGTGGGCTTTGTTATTACATTACCCAATGATAAAGTGGGCTCTTATCACATTACACAATGATAAAGTGGACTTTGTTATCACATTACCCAATGATAAAGTGGGCTCTTATCACATTACACAATGATAAAGTGGGCTTTGTTATTACATTACCCAATGATAAAGTGGGCTCTTATCACATTACCCAATGATAAAGTGGGCTTTGTTATCACATTACCCAATGATAAAGTGGGCTGTCGTTGCTCAAACCAACAATAACAAAGTTGGAATTTTACATTTCGGTTCTCACAGAGAGTGATTTCCCCTGTTTTAACAGTACATCAATACCATAGCCGCGTGACCCTATTTCTTAGTAAACCGCGAGGCTTGAAGAGTGCGTCCTTGGTTTCCGGGGTGGAATAGGGTTTATTTGGTATCAAACTAAAACTAAAAGCCTTACGATCCATTGTTTTACAAGTGCTGTCTCTTATCGGCTGTGGTAGATGCCATGTTTAGTTCAAGCATATTGCATAGGCACACAATCTACGGAATTTATTCATTAAAACAAAACCAAAGGTAAACTTTCGAAAGTTTTTCTTTTGTAAGGTTTTTCAGTGGGGCGACACTCACTGTGAATGTTAAAAGGCTGTGTGGAGAGGGCGAGGTCAACGTGGGTTCCTTAATGTTGGATTGCTATCCCTCACAAATCTGTATGGGATGTCGGATAGCGCAGTGGTTGGAACACTCGCTACTGTGTCGCAAGTTAAGCACCGTCCAATGCGGTTAGCACTTGGATGGGTGACCGCAAACTGTGACTGAGTACCTACTCTCTTAAGGGTGGGGAAGGTAAAGCAGCGAGGGAGAGAGATGGGCATCCCCCTCATTACGCTGGCCCAAGATAAGTGTGATCTCCGACATCACGCTCCCCTACGGCCACAAGGCTATGGGCCCACCTTTACCTTTTTTACCCTTTTACCAGAAATCTGTACAGTACTTAGTGTAGCCTAACGTAGCGTAGAGTACCGTAGTGTGGTGTTCTGTATTGTAGTTTGGTTTAAACAATGGTGTATTCAGTTAAATTTTCTGATCTGACAAATACATAAATACAGTAAAAATACATACAGTACAAATACATAAATACAGTAACAGGAATACACAAGGAATACATAAGTGAGTGCATACCTGGATAAGTTACAATAATCTGTATCAGTTTAGGCGGAATAATTACATCATTGAGATACAAATACATTGCCATTAACACAAGAACAACAACAATGATAAGCAAAGCATAATCATAAACAACATACAAATGAATTACAAAAAATATACACAAATATAATAACAAATAAAAACAGAAACAATTAGAAAAAGATAATGAAATAATAACAAAATAATAGCGAGAGATTCACTAGGAAGCAGTTGCAGCAAGGAGTTTGCGGAAGGTAGGTAGGTACCACGGAAGAAACAAAAAAAAAAAAACAACAACTATCTTTAATATACCAGACAAAAAGGCAAGTTAACTAGTTACTATTAGTGAAAGCGGCCTGATAGTCGCAGAAATTCGTGAACAACAGCCACTATAATACTATTCTCCTGCACGGACAAACATTCGCTGCCATGAAGTAATATTATAACATCTTGAGATTCAAGATTCAGAGTATGTATTGTTGTGACGGGTTTTTTATTGTAGCTGGGCTCTGCACAATAGAATGCTGTAACCCTCTCGTCTTATTCTATGGAGACCGCTAGTGAATCACCCTGTGAATTACCTTAATACATTTATTTGATTAGCTCGGTCTGTGTTAAGGCTGGGGTACAGAGATAGATAGAAAAATGGTAAAAGATCACTGTCACATTAGCTTTCACACGGCTATGAATCATATGTAGTCCAGCCACTTGATAACTGTCAAAATCACACATTTATTTCCTCTACTCTATACACGATCTTTGAAGTACGAAACTAACTTAAAAGTTCAATTGTCAATGCGAATGGTTCGCTTGCTGATAGTCTAGGCAGCTACTTTTTCTTCATCGGGCACTGGCTACTTTCTGCCGAGTGGACTACTGTGGTCCTGTTTATACAGAGTTTTAGTGCACGGTTTCTTGTTGCACTTAACTGTGGGGTTGAAGCGCTGCATGGAGGTCGCTTCTACGACATGCTGTGTTGTCGTTGCTTGTGTTCGACGGGTGGGCTATCTGCGCACAATGCTGTAGATGCCTCAGCAGCCAACTGTACGCGTTGACGTGGTTGTTGTCGTTTGCTGAGTTGGGCTCACGATATACCGCCTGCTCGTCTGTAACATATGAGACGAAATTCTGCACAACCCTGTATAATAGGTCTGTGCAGAGCGTCTCACTGAAAGTCAAAGTAGCCCTCAGTGATAGCTCCACATCTCTATACATAAGCGACGAACATTCTGCTAAGTCCGTGGTCCACTGGAATCTCCACTCTAATTTTTTATACATATATAAATATAAATCGTGGCTAACTATACACATAAAGAAATAATAATATTATAAACATTCTCGGGTACAGCCACTTGTCTGCAAGCATACATATAGGTTAAACAACAGTGGTTCCGTACATCTTTCAATATGGCGTCGACCGGTCGCCTCGTGGTCGGATTCGCCACGTGTTCAGGCAACATCGGACTAACAATGTAACACTATGCATAGCAAATTTCACAAACATAATTCAACAATAATATAAATACAGCACGATGAAACAGAAGTATGTTCATTTACCTGTTCGACAATGTCAGACCGTGGCTACTTGATTGAATTCGAATAATCAACAAGCACTGCTTCCCTGGTCTCTCAGTGGAGAGATTTCTGCTAGGAAGTAGCTGTGTACTGCCCCAAGCTTTGAACACAAATGACCCTCTACATACCTTGGCTACCCAGTCAGAACTGGTTCTACCTAACGGTGCTGTGTTCGGATTGGCTGAAGAAATCTGAGTGGGTGTAAAATTCAAAGCCTCCTACCGTCAGCTGCGATGATGTCACTAGCTATGCGGGCGTCAGGCTACAACTGTTACGCATGATCACTTTTGTCGTCTGCTAGAGACTAACAGTAACCTTCTAAGTCTAACTGACTAAACAAGGCAAAATCTCAAAGTGTGCAGGGTAAACAGGTCCTCTTGTTACAATTGTCTGTGTTCTTGCATTAATAAATAGTGGACAGGAGAGAAGAAAGTGTTCTGATGTCTCGGCTGGATAATTACAGTTACAAGTTGGATCGTCCAATAAATGGCGGCGGAACAAGTCATAATTAAGGTCGCGCATACCGAGCTTTATTCTACAGTGCAGAGCCTGTTGGTCGCGTTGACCATAATAATAATGAAGTGGGACTATAGGATCATCCCTTGACAAAAATCTGTTCAAACTACTAGTTGATTGACTCGATTGGAGATTTTCAGGCAATTTGTTGAATAAGATGGTTGCAGAAGGTGTAAATGATTTCTTGTACATTTCGGTTTTATGAGTGGGAATTTTTTTTTTCGAATGGTCTTCTACGGTGTTATGGATTAGTACTTCTTACAAGCGGTGGTAGCAGGGCACATAGGTGTTCTGGGCAATTATCATTTATCATTTTATGGTAAAGTATCAGTTTGTGTCTCTTTCTGCGTTCTTTAAGACTACAAAAACCAGATTCCTGGTAAAGCAGTTCATGACTAGTACCCTTTACTGCTCCTATAATGGTTCTGACAGCCTCTAGATGATTTTTTTCAAGAGAATATGAAAGTAGTTCGGTACAGTTGTCCCATACAACATCAGCGTAATCAAAGTGAGGAAGGATAAAAGATTTATACACAGTTTATTGCTATTTAGAGTAGTGTAGTGTAGCGTAGCGTACCATACGGTAGTGTAATATAGGGAATCGTAGCGTAGCGTGCTGTTGTGTTGTACTGTACTTAATTGGATTGTACTGTACTTTATTGGATTGTAATGCACTGCAAGGTATTGTATTTACTGTATTGTATTGTAATGTATTGTATTTACTGTACTGTATTGTACTGGATTTTATTGTATGGTATGGTATGGTATCGTAGCGTAGCGTAGCGTATCGTAGCATCATATAGCATAGAGCACAATAATGTAGTGTAGCACAGCGTAGCCTAACGTAATGTAGTGTCGTGTCACCGCTTCCCACAGCCTTTGATAATAAAAAGGGTATAAACGAGTGTACCTTTAAAATGAAAGCGCATTAATGTCTCCCTTTTGTGAAGTGTTTCCGAAAAAAAGCTGTTACCGCAGTGCCGTTACGTAGAGAACAGTAGTAGTAGTAGTAGTAGTAGTAGTACTAGTAGTAGTAGTAGTAGTAGTAGTAGTAGTAGCAGTGTAGTATGGTGGTAATAATAATAATAATAATAATAATAATAATAATAATAATAATAATAATAATATTGTTATTATTAGTAGTAGTAGTTGCTGTTGTAGAAGTAGTAGTATCAATAGTAGAAGTAGCAATATTAGTAGTTGTTGTAATAGTAGTAGAAGTAGTAGTAGTATCAGTAGTAGTAGTTGTAGTAGTAATAGCAGTAGTTGTGCTAGTAGTAGCAGTAGTAGTAGTAAAAGTAGTAGTAGCAGTTTTTGTGGTAGTAGTGGTAATATTATTGGTTGTTGTAGAAGTATTAATGGCAGTAGTAGTATCAGTTTGGTGGTGGTTTTGATGGTGGTTGTCGTGGTAGTAGTAGTAGTCGTAGTAGTATAGATTACTTTAGTATTGAGAGATCACAATAGTAGTAGTAGTAGTAGTAGTAGTAGTAGTAGTAGTAGTAGTTGCTGTTGTAGAAGTAGTAGTATCAATAGTAGAAGTAGCAGTATTAGTAGTTGTTGTAATAGTAGTAGAAGTAGTAGTAGTAGTATCAGTAGTAGTAGTTGTAGTAGTAATAGCAGTAGTTGTGCTAGTAGTAGCAGTAGTAGTAGTAAAAGTAGTAGTAGTAGCAGTTTTTGTGGTAGTAGTGGTAATATTATTTGTTGTTGTAGAAGTAATAATGGCAGTAGTAGTATCAGTTTGGTGGTGGTTTTGATGGTGGTTGTCGTGGTAGTAGTAGTAGTAGTAGTAGTCGTAGTAGTAGTGGGAGATTACTTTAGTATTGAGAGATCACGTTTTTGTGGTAGTAGTGGTAATATTATTTGTTGTTGTAGAAGTATTAATGGCAGTAGTAGTATCAGTTTGGTGGTGGTTTTGATGGTGGTTGTCGTGGTAGTAGTAGTAGTAGTCGTAGTAGTAGTGGGAGATTACTTTAGTATTGAGAGATCACAGTAATAGTAATAGTAGTAGTAGTAGTAGTAGTAGTAGTAGTAGTAGTAGTAGTAGTAGTAGTAGTAGTAGTAGTAGTAGTAGTCAGGGGCGGATCTTTCCATTGTTGAGGGGGTGTGCACAGCTAATGCGAAGTGACGTAGCCACAAGCGCGAGCCTGCGAAGCAGGCGAGTGTACTAGGGGGGTCCGGGGGCATGCCCCCCCCCCCCCCCCCCCGGAAAAATGTGAAAATAATGGTTAAAATCTGTGCAATCTGGTGCATTTTGGGCATTATTTTAAAGACTGAAAATAGTATTGTTTTGTGCTAAAAGTCCTCTTTTAGTCCTCCACCCACACACACACACACACACACACACAAACACCCCTCAGCAAACTCTGATGATAAAATTTACAATAGCAGAACATCTTGCATAAAGGCTTATACAAAGACAGATAAAGTTACTGCAAATAAAACAAGAAATAGCCACTCACATCAGTTTTATTCAAAACTGACCTGATGCATGTACAAGTTTGGTCACCCCCCAAAAAAATGGAGCACTAAAGATTAGAGGTACACACGCACTACAGATTATGGTCATAACGAGGTAAGTTTCTACAGAAATCAGATAAGTGTCTTTCACAGAAAAGGTGCAGATAGTGCTTAGAAATAAAACTGGATTTTTGTTGTTGTAATATTTCTGTAACATCTATCCTTCTTATGCACACACACTGTCTTCGAGCATGTCCAACAGAGCATAAAAACAGAAACCTATTGTTCTATCAGTCTAACAGTGTCATAAACTGGCTCCCGCTCTCAATGTCTGTTTAGTCTTGTCACGCTTCAGTTTGCTAACCTATTGTCGCACTTGGACTAGAACGACAATTACTTGGCGATTACGCAACATTATCAGAACTTTAACACCTTCGGGCCCTCCTCCTCTCATTGCGATCGAGATCGGAAGCATAAATAACCAATCAAAACCATTGAGAAGAAGAAAAAAACTTTTTGCACCAAGGGGGGGTGGGGAAAGAAAAATGAGCAGCAACTGTTTGTCTTCAACTTCCCTTCATGGATAAAAAAAAATTTTTATTGCAAAAAATGCCTGTCTAGATCTAAATCTGATGAATAAAAAATTTAAACAAAAACTAATTTGGAGGTACATGAAACTGTGTGGTGAGTGAGAATTAGTAATTTTTTTTCTCTTTTTTCTTCTCCTTTTCTCCACCCTTTTCTTTTTCTTTTTTTTTTTTGACCGCCAAGGGGGTGTGCACGTGCACAAGTGGCACAAGAACAAGATCCGCCCCTGGTAGTAGTAGTAGTAGTAGTAGTAGTAGTAGTAGTAGTAGTAGTAGTAGTAGTAGTAGTTGTAGTAGTAGTAGTAGTAGTAGTAGTAGTAGTAGTAGTAGTAGTAGTAGTAGTAGTAGTAGTAGTAGAATTTGTGGAGTAATTTGTGTTGAAAAATAAATAATTAACACAAATTTAAATACACAATCTTTGCAAAGAACTTTTAAATTATAAAAACCAAGTTTGTAAGCGAGTTCTGGAATCCCCTAAATAATGAAAATGGCAGTTCCCTAACATCTTCTAATAATACAGTATTTAGAAAATTCTGCTAAATAATGCATTATATAGGTAAACAAATCATTATTTAGCAACATTTCTAAATAATACATTATTTGCATAATACAATAACACAATCTCCTAAATAATGCATAATATAGGTAAATGATTCCTTATTTAGCAACAATGCCTCATTTACCTATATCATTATTATTTTAACTAAACAATGTATTATTTCGACAAATAATAACGTGTTGACGGAGAAAGTGTATTATTTAGAGAAATCTTACATTGTTGAAAACAACAGATGATTACTTAGAAAAGAAAATATGCTTCTAAATAATTATTATTTAGCTGAAAGCGGTTTTAAAAAATACAGAAAAGATCGCAAATAAGCATTTTATAAAGGAAATTTCATACCTAACACGTCAAGCCAAGGTGTCTTACATATTGATAGTTCCACAGTTAATTATAAGTAGATATTCTATTTGGTGAATTACTAGGAGACTGGTTTTAATCCTATTACCTCTCTTGCAGAAATAAGTCTTCTCGGAAGTACAGCCTAGCCGAAGACCCTGGTCCAGATTAGTGTTAGCTTGTAATAGGTAATAGGTTTAAACCATGCTCCTAGTTTGTAGTAGGTAATAGGTTTAAACAATGCTCCTAGTGTGTAATAGGTTTAAACCATGCTCCTAGTTTGTAATAGGCAAATAGGTTTAAACCATGCTCCTAGAATATAACCTTACATTTTATGTTTGTTACCAAGCGACTTGGCAAATTTTTGGATGTGAATACAGATTTTATTGATTTGTCTCGAAGTACAAGGTTTTTTTTAAACATTACATTACATTATTATTGCTTTAGGTCCAGCGGACTCTTCCGAGCCAAATCAGTACCGGACAACCCCCAATCCGCATAAAAGATCTGCTGAAACAACCCTAGTGGTAAAACCGAAAGCTCTCCACCAGCCAGTCACTTTACAATAAAGACATCCCACGCAGGGGACGGCTGAGGCTTCACCCCAACTTATCGAACCCCCGTTTACAAAAACAAAATAGAATACAAACATCATTATAAATTATCAACAAAACACATACATATAAAATGCCTACATTGCTAAATAATAACATCATAGGAAGCCCTAGTGACCACCTGGCAGAAAGCGTCCAATATTCCCAAGCTGATCCAACAGACCCCATACACAAACAAGGAGTCTTGTCCCGGAAGAGTTTTCAAGAAAAAAGGTAGGAGACTGGTCTAGCGAAGAAGACGATAGTATAGCAGATTGATAGAAAAGAGCAGGAATGAGAAAGAGCAAATGAGAAAGACAACGTCAGTGGGAATTTAAAGCACTAAATTTCCAGAAAGTGGGGATACTATTTATACTGAAACCCCCGGCATCCCAACGGGGGTGTTTTTTTAAACGATAAGCAGATGATGCACATAATCTAACGATGAGGTTTTACTACGCTGAATAACACTCGCAAAACACAAGAACAACGGTAACCGCATATTGGCAACGTTCTATAATGCGCGCGTCAAGTAGACCTATCCACATCGGCTGCTTTGATGTAAGCCTGCTTGCATCACTCAGAAGGACCCCCCGCTACTGGTAATGCCGTATAAGGTTTGTTTATTTGTTTCATTGTCTTCTTCATCAAACTGATAAGACACAACAACAACAAAGGACCATACACACAATTATACAGTAAATAAATACATGTCGGCGATCAGAGTTAATAATTATGCATCATACGAACTGGCCAGTTTAAAAGGATATAAACGCTTTTGCCAACTGAATACAAATTTCACACCTAATTTTTTTGCTAAATTTCGTGGCAATGTTTCGTTCGCTGTGTTGCATTGATGTAATGCATGTTTCAAAGAAAAATATTATTTGCACGCACACACAAAATTTTTACAATAATGGGTTCTCACAGAATTTATGTACATTCGGTAGACCATGTAAGTAAAAGATCTGGGAATTCCATAATGTTTATCATATTGTTGTTTTAAATGACAACCTCTCTTGAACTATAAAATTAGAAACTTTTTTGACAGTCAATGGTAATGACAAGGAAACCGCGTTTATCTGCGAAATCATTGTATCGAATGCCACAATGAGAGAGAATCTATGACGGCCTACTAGCGCCAAAACCTGTTAATTACAAATATCATGACATAATTACAAATATTATGGAATAATTACAATTACCAAGGGATAATTACAATTATCATTGAAAAATTATAACTATCTTCGCGTGATAATGTTTAATTTTCAGTTTGGGCTCTAGCAATCCGCCTAGAAATGCGTCAAAACCAAAAATTGTCACTATCACATAATAATTACAATTTCAACGTGATCATGCCTAATTCTGACTAAGGCGGCTTACTGGCGCCAAAGCGTGCATTTACAGTATTAATGATAATAGTAATTAACACGTGTTCTGTGTAATTCACATTATGGCGGCCTATTAGCGCCAAACCTGATAATAACAAAGATCATGTGATAATTACAAATATCAACGCCATATTTAAAAATTGTAATGTCAAATAAAATTTTTTTTTCGATTTTGGCGCATTTCCAGACGGATTGCTAACGCCAAAAGTGAAAATTAAACATGTTCACGCGAAGATATTTGTAATTTTTCAATAATAATTGTAATTGTCCCTTAATATTTTAATTTTCCTATGATATTTGTAATTATCTCATGATATTTGTAGTTATCAGGTTTGGGCGCAAGGAAGGTTTGGCAAATAACTTACTGATAATTATTAATTAACACTGTTGATTACCGGTATCTCTGTAAATTACACAGAACACGTGTTAATTTGAATTATCTCGTGACTCTCGGTTTTGGCGCTAGTGGGCCGTCATAGGAATTTAACAAATTTGGAACATTTACAATTAAGTATTTATGAGGTGTTTAATTTAAATGATAATTCTTTTCTTTCTTTAAAGGAATTATAATTTAACGCCTGAAGTACTGATTTAGAATCTACAAATATTACAATACTTAATATATAATTAGATAAATATACACACAAGTTTAAAAGCGCTTAGAGCTAGATTAATAGGTAAGCGCTATATAAAAAGGCCTGTAATAAATAAATAAATAATAAATAAATAATAAAACTACTTTTAAATAAGCCATACTTGTATCCTGTAGAAAAGAGGCCCCGCTACTGGTAGGTCTAATATTGTATAAGGTTAAGCAGATAATGTGGACCGTACCTGCGCGGTCAGGAAGGGTTGGTGGGTTCTAGATACTCCCCAAGTCACCTGGGGGTCGTGGGTCGGGGGAACCGAGGTCAAATACCTGCCCACAAAAGACTGGCAACACTGGGTCGAGAGAAGGAGGGGGGAAAAATTGCTGAGACGGGGAAAAAAAGGGGGAGGAAAAGAAAAGAAAAGAAAGAAGAGAAAACGACTTCCATACTACAATGCTTTGGTGTCTGTATGTGTTTGTACACGCCCGGCCCGAACGACAGTGACAGCTAGCTATTTCTTCTCCTACACAATATGCATATCTAGACAGGAAAACAGGCAGGCAGCCGCACTAGTAATATGCATAGGTGGAACGGCTCAACGGACAGGCAGGCTGTCAAGAGGATTGACATAGGTCAAGGATAGTAGATAAATAGCAGCCGCACTGGAAAATGCATCCACAGGGAGAAAAGGCTACACAGCAGACTGGCAAACGAACTGACAGGAATGAACAAGATCGGACACACAAGAACAAGTAAAACGGACTGGTACAGACAATTATGATATGTCTATGACAGCTACGAGCTATTTCTTTTCACTACGGTATGCATATCCAGACAGACGCGCTGGCGGCCGCACTGACATGCATAGGAATGAAAGACTAAACCAGCACGCACACCGACAGGCAAACGGATTGACAGAAGACAGGGAAAAGAACGGATGCATAGTCAAACGTTTTGACAGACGGGCTGAAATAAAAAAACAAAAAGGTAGTCCCATAGCCTTGTGGCCGTAGGGGAGCGTGATGTTGGAGATCACACTTATCTTGGGCCAGCGTAATGAGGGTGATGCCCAACTCTCTCTCTCGCTGCTTTACCTTCCCCACCCTCAAGAGAGTAGGTACTCAATCACAGTTGAGTCAACTGGGGGCGTTGTTATTTGTCACTTCACGCCTTAGCGGTCACCCATCCAAGTGCTAACCGCACCGGACGGTGCTTAACTTTCGACACAGTAGCGAGTGCTCCAACCACTGCACTATCCGACACCCCACGGGCTGAAATGCAGACAAGTAAAAACACTGAATAGCAAACAGGTAGACAAATCTGGGGACTTTTCAGATAAAACGTGCATTGTTTACGTTACATAAATGTATAGTCCCCAACACATTATGCATTGTTTACAGCTCCATGATTTATATAGGCGTGTCCAAAATAACACAGACTGATTCTGTAAGGAAATTACGTAGGCCTAAATAGAACATCCAAACGAATTAGACCAAGTGATGCCTAAAGTCTGAGCTTTCAACTTTAAGTACTATACGATGTAGCCTACAAAAAGGAAATATATTTAATAATAATACCTTTCTAAAAGAAACTGTACTGAATGATGCCTCCAAATGATTTAACATCTCCGCGTACAAAATAATGCATATTACTTTGAAAATGAAAGAAGAAATACGCTTAATTTGGAATTATAATATAGACCAATTAACTTCTAAAAGATATTAAACAAAACGATAAGTTTATGTCTCTAAACGAAATGCACATAAAGTTTTGTCTCCTAATATCGTTAATGAGAACTATTATAGTCAATTTTCAGAACGCATGCATAATTAGTATATATCTCCAAGCAAAATATCTATACAAATATCCATGTGTATTATGATGAGGAACATTAAATTAATTTGTATTAGTACAATACTAATGCTAATGCTAAGAAGATGGAGCGGAGGAAAACGAGAACATATATATAAATAGTAGATTAAAGGAACATCTCCAAAGTAGCTATTGATAACAATAATTATATTGTAATGAAGTACACTTTAATGATAAATCTTTAAACGAACTATACCTAATTATATATCTATAAAGTTAAAATAGAGTTAATGACGCACCCCCCTAACCGAGGATATAGATTACGTAATAATGTACCCTTACTTATAAGAACCCATAATGTGCTATACATATTAATGCATCTTTACAAGAAAACGCTACCTAAAACGATATGTCGCCATAAGGAAATATGCCTAATGATTTATCTCCTGATACATAATGATACAATGCAGAAAGCAAGCAATGTAATATTTAATTATATAAGCTAAGGGATCTTCCAGAAGAAAAAAATCCAAAAATGTATATAACTGGCAATTAATGATATACGACCTTCGAGTTACGGGATAGGATAGGATAGGATAGGGATTGATGATACATGACCTAAAAGCAAGCAATGTTACCGGTGTTGTACCTAAATGTAGAAAATAACCCTAATAGCTAGTGATATATCTGCTCCATCTGACAGATTAAGCCAACAAGTTAGACGACCTATAACTCATAAACCACACAAGCAAGCGGAGTCACGCATGCATAAATCTTTATTTGAAAGAAAACTCTGTATTGACGCGACTCAAGGGCTGGCGAGCCTATTCAGCCAGTGTATGAAAAAGGCTATTGAACTGAATAGCGAGGTAAAGGGTGAAAGGTCGTGTTTTCGGCTAAAACTCCATAGCTACATTCCTCCACGCTCCGGGTACTGCCCCCCATCTATATACCCCGATACTGCTACTGCTAGGTTATAACCCCAAGTTCACTCCTAGATTGAAGTGCCCATCTCCACCCCAAATTGAAGTGCCAATCTCCATCCCAGATTAAAGTACACATCTCCATCCCAGATTAAAGTGCCCCTCTCTACCCCAGATTGAAGTTCTCTCTACCGCAGATTAAAGTTCCCACCTCCACCCCAGGTTAAAGTAACCATCTCCATCATCTACACAGTATTGTAGATGAAAATCCCATCTCCACTACAGTATTGAAAGAAAATGAAAAATCCCATCACTAACCCAGTTCTTCTTTGACCGAAAGTCCCATCTTCTTCCCCCAATAATGTTAAATGAAAGTCTCTTCTCCGCCCATAGCATTGCTAAATGGACGTCCTAGATGAATGTTGCATCTCTTTCCTTAGCATTGCTAGATGAAAGTTCCATCTCTAACCATAGCATTGCTAGATACAAGTCCCATCTCCGTTCCTGGCATTGCGTTATTAAAGTCTCATCTCTATTCCAGCATTGCTAGATAAATGTTGCATCTCCATCTCTAGTACTGCTAAATTAATGATGTATCTCCATCCATAGCATTGCAAGATAAACGTCCCATCTACCGGCCTAGTATTTTTAGATAAACGTCATATCTCCGGCCCTAGTATTGCTACATGTAGATAAACGTCTCAGCTCCGGCCCTGGTACTGCTAGACGAAAGTCTCATCTCCGTCCCTAGTATTTCTATATACATGTCTCAACTCCATCCCTAGATGAAAGTTGCATCTCGGATCTCCACTCCGACACAGACAGTCCTACCTACCAATGCATGCCCTGTCCCAGCTACTTTAAAGTCGATGTTCTTCACATAGATTTTGCAGTTATAAATAACAATAAAAGAGTTTACATTTGCAACCACACTGTTTGTGAAAGGGACCCAGGGTCATACATGTCAACGTTATATACTATTCTTTTACAAAATTGACAGTAAATGTAAAACTAAGTTCAAGACAGAAAATGTACAACCACTATCAAAAGAACGGTTTTCATATAAATCGGAACATTTATTTGCTACTGTGCCTACTGATAGTATCAAGGTAGAT
The DNA here is from genome assembly GCA_036898135.1 of Oncomelania hupensis. Taxonomy (NCBI): domain Eukaryota; kingdom Metazoa; phylum Mollusca; class Gastropoda; order Littorinimorpha; family Pomatiopsidae; genus Oncomelania; species Oncomelania hupensis. The sequence goes on along the minus strand of CM072527.1, from coordinate 19,340,779 downwards.
TGTACAAAATAGCACCTGCAGCGAAAGGCTGTATAGTGAAGATGATGATGACAGTTTGCCCTTTTTACATAACAAGCAAGAGAGGTCTAAAAGCTTAGATTAGCGGTCAGTTTTAACAAGCATTGCCCACTATATCATCTTTTAATGTCACAGCAATGCAAATTGCCGAGTAAACTCATGCCCCACAAATAAAAAACAAACAAAACCAAAGAACCTTAATACTCGGGACCTTTACAGGAAAACACATGCACGCAACTTCTTTCTCAGTGACTATAGTCTTCTAATAGTAATATAGCTTATTTCTCATTTTTTTCTTGCCTCTTTCTTCTTCTTCTTCTTCTTCTTCTTCTTCTTCTTCTTCTTCTTCTTCTTCTTCTTCTTCTTCTTCTTCTTCTTCTTCTTCTTCTTCTTCTTCTTCTTCTTCTTCTACTGGCTTGCAAACTGACTTTTTATATCGTACTTATCCTATTTTCCCAAATACTCTCTACGGTTTAAACTTTTACATTTTTGGGTTAAGTACATGTACACATGATCTCTTTCTCTCTTCTTTTTCTCCCTCTCCCCTTGATCCTTTCTTGTTCTTGTTGTTCTTCTTTTTCTTCAAGTACTTCATGGAGACAGTAAATATATGGTTACAACATCTTGAATTTGGTTACAATATCTTGAACTTGGAATCTTCTTCCTTTTCTTCTTCTTCTTCTTCTTCTTCTTCTTCTTCTTCTTCTTCTTCTTCTTCTTCTTCTTCTTCTTCTTCTTCTTCTTCTTCTTCTTCCCCCTTCTCCTGTTCCTCCTTCTCCTCCGTCTTTGTGAACAATTTGAACTGTGCTACAATAATAGCACATGAACTTTCTTTCAGAAAAAGAGGTATGAACGCATTAAATCGCAATTAATGCGACATGCCCTTTTGTATACTGTACGAAACATGGTGTAGGTAGGTAGAAGAACTAGAATAGCTTTCAGAAGAAGAAGCAAAAATAACCCCCGTCAGGTTACCAAAGGTCAGATTACAAGTCACGCAGCGTGGCTGAGACTCGCCCAGTATCTCTCACAAGTGGAGAGAGGCCAACGAAAGCCTCGGCAAGACCAACGCAGTGAGATGCCGAACTTCGCTAACGTCCTGTGCAGTGCATTACATTACATTACACGGTTATTGCTTTAGGTCCAGCGGACTCTTCCGAGCCAAATCAGTACCAGATGCTTCGTCGTTGCCTTTTAGATTTGAAAGTACCAATATCCTACTTTGTAAGTGTGGACGATTGAAGTGTGAAGTGTGGTGGTGGTGATGATAATGATGATGATTATGATGATGTTGGTGATAATGATGATGGTGGTTATGATGATGATGATGATGATGATGATGATGATGATGATGATGATTGTAGTGGAGTGGTGATGGTGGTGATGGATTTGGCTTTGGTTTTACTTTTAGTATTGATATTGGGGAGGTTGAGGGATTAGATTGATAAATAGTGACGTCGAGGATAGTTGTGATGTTGAGGAGTATGATGAGGAGGACGACGTGACGACGACGATGATGATGATAACGATGATGATAGCGATGATGATGATCATCATGACGATCGTATTGGAAGTGGTGGTAGTGGTGGTGTTCATCGATGGCGATGATGTTAACAAATGAAGTAATAAAAAGTACAGATTTACTATAGGCTAGTCCAATGTTTCCTGAACGAACCAGAAGGCTTGACATCTCGTTGCACGAGCATTACGGACGAATCCGATCTTTTTTACCTGTTTTCGCGGTTGAACGTCTTGCTCTTTCAAACTATCTTTGACCATGCAAGGGTCGATATCAGCAGAATTAAAGAAATAATATATATATATACACTCTTATACGCACCGGAATGTGTCAACATTTTTACTTGTGACGGAAAGAGCGCTATTTAAGAGCAAGGGTTCAGGTAAGGGTTAGTTGCAGTTCTATCACTAGCCATTGCCCTAACCCTTTCCGCTCTTTCCGTCCCAAAAACCCATCTGCCTTCTTGGATTCTTAAATTGTATGAAACCAAGTGAGGACGCTATCCGGCGTCAATAAACGGTTCGAAAATATTCCCAAACGGTTGGTAAAAGTCAGCTGACCTAGATACAGCTAAGCGTGACCTACTTCGTTGCCTAGAGGGGACGAAAGTTACTTTTTTCTCAAGTTTCTTTACTGTGTAAACAACGCATGAAATAAACAGCATCGCCCTTATCAGAGGAGGGAGTAGTATAATTTTACAATGGACAGCAGACAGCTAATCGTTCAGCATTCTAAACTAAAAAGAGGCTACACAGGGAAACCTAGTTACTGTTTATTTACATGTAAAAATAAGCTGTAGTCACAATAATAATGGATAATAGACAATACGGTTGCTAGCGCAGAACAACATCCTCTAACTTTGGTACACTACTACTAACGGCCCGACCGTACCAGTCGCGAAGGCGTGTTTTAACCCGTTGGGGTCAAACGTCAAGTTGGCGCAGTGCATAAACGTAAGAATGCGGCAAGCGGCGAGAACCGTGGGAAAGACAAGGGCCAAGTGGCCTCAATGAAAGGCGAGCAGTCCTATTAAATGGGATAATTTCTCTCTCTCTCTCTCTCTCTCTCTCTCTCTCTCTCTCTCTCTCTCTCTCTCTCTCTCTCTCTCTCTCTCTCTCTCTCTCTCTCTCTCTCTCTCTCTCTCTGCAATTGTTTAACACGTCTGTACTTATTTAAGCTATTTCTTAACACACTCTAATTTCCCTTCAATATTCACACAAGACAGTCATACGGGCTATAGATTGTAAAACGGGAAAATTAACATCAGGAATTTCATTTTTTTTACATCCTATCTTATCCAATCCTATCCTTTCCCGTAACTCGAAAGTCGTTGGTGCACCACAGATGAACGTTAAACCAGCGTACTCCATCTTTAAAAGTTTCTCTCTCATTTTGTATGGATAGGCTCCTCGATATCCTCGATACTCCTTCGGATGAGAGTATAAACCGAGGTCTAGTCTGTGTCGCATACATCCCATCATAACGGACTTTAAAGATCCTGACGCTCATGTCCTAGACGGGTGAGTGCCGGTGACAAGAAAACACCCAGCATGCACCTAGGTCCTTCTCCCCCATCCCTGGCTGCCCAGGATTGTGCTCAGTTGTCCGGGCGTCAGACCATGCGCCCAAAGGCTGCGGGTGGGCGTCTCGGGCGGCTTGAGTTAGATCCTGTATCGGCCAGCGCCTTGAGCAGCTCTTGAGCTGGAAAAGCGCTATATAAAAACGATTAAATAATAAAATAAAATAATAATAATAAATAGGCGCAAAGTGAGGGCATTAACGTTGATAGAAAGGGTATACCTTTGTGTGTGGGTGTGTGCGTGCATGTGTGTGTGTGTACTTTCTCTGCGGGAATGTAAAATTATTAGTTATTATTGATGTGGGTTTTAGATTGTGAATGTCTGTATTTGATTGGAATTTAAGGTTGCTGCTGTGCCATTAGAAATGAACATGTCTCTGCTCGTTGTGTATATAAAATGGATATATTGCATGCTTCTTGCGGACGACGAGCCAGAGACAAATTTCTGTATGTGATGAACATCAGACAATAAAATTATATTGTAATATATTGTATTGTATTGTATTGTATTACTTACAGACACAAACAGAGGCAAACATGCAGATAGACGGGAAGGCAAGACAACCACGCAGACGGCCCGTTCAATTTATGTAAAATTATAAAACAAATTGATGTTGCAATCACTTGGGTGATGTCGAATGTAGGAATGACGTATGACGGTAAATATTACAGTTGCCGAGACATAAAAGGCTATTAGGCCTATTCAAGGGAACTTACTCCAGTTTTACGTTTTAATCACATGGCTGTTAAACCACGGTAAGCCCACATGTCACCTAGCCAACTTCTGTCAAGCAATCATCTTAAACGTAACATGTTGTTGTTGTTTTTTTTTAAAATAAAAAACAACAGAAATTGAACTTATTCAAAAAAGACTGTGCGTATTTATTACTTAGGATGTTTGTATGAATCACTGTTGAATCGACTGAGTTGCCTTCTTTTAGGATAACTCTTCTAATTATGGCCCCCGTTGGGGTGCCGGTGGTTTCAGTATAAATAGTATCCCCACTTTCTGGAAATTTAGTGCTTTAAATTCCCACTGTCGCTGTCTTCCTCATTTACTCTTACCAATTCCTGCTCTGTCCTATCACTCTACTCAGGGCCGGATCCAGGGGGAGGGTTACCTGGGTTCCGGAACCCTCCCTCCAAACTCAAAAACAAAAAAACAAAAAAAAAAAAAACCTTTAATTTTTTTAAATTCAAAGAGTTTCAATTTTTTAATTGTGTTTAAAACATTGCAGTTTTTAGTCACTTTTGGTCCAAGGTACAAAGAGTTATTTATAGACAATTCAACGGAAATCCATTTCAAGGGATCCGTTAAAACGTCCAAAGCGTTTTCCCGTTGAAACGACCAAGTAACCCAACCCCTAAGCCTAAATGAGTAAATGCAGCCATATTTTCCTGTTCTGGCCGCAAGCCTCTTACAGCACCTTCACCTTGATACTGCCCTAATCCCCCAAAAACGACTTTTTAGAAATATTAATTAAGATGCTAAGTTGATAATTATGAACTATGATTCATTGCCTGGTTTGGTGAATTCAGCAAATTGGCAAATGCTTTGACAACTGATGTTATTGTTCCTCGTCAAGCATCTCGACAGGCTCTCCGTGACAACCAACCTGCGGCCACTCCAGAAGAATATTTCAAGATTAGCATTGCCATTCCTTTCTTGGAATACTTGTCAACCGAATTGGACCCGAGGTTCAAAAATGCTGGTCTAGCAGTTGATGGTCTCTGTCTGGTGCCAAGCACTTTAATAGACAACCAGGATGGTTTCATGCAGGTTCCAGAAGGGGTGAAGACACTGGCAATGTTGTGGGAGTCTGACCTACCAGACAACGCTACCCTTGATGCAGAATACCAACGGTGGGTTTGCAAATGGCGAAGTGCTGCTGAGAATGCGACAGCCATCATCCCATCCACGGCATCAGAAGCACTGAAACATTGTGAGAGGGATTTTTATCCCAACCTGTTCATCATGCTAAGGAACCTTTGCACCCTGCCTGTCACTACTGCCGAGTGTGAGCGTTCAAACAATCAGATGAGCAACCTGAAAAACTACCTGCGCTCTACAATGGGGCAACAGAGGCTCAATGGACTTGCTTTACTGAAAGTGCACAGGGATGTTGATATTGACTTCAAAGAGGCAGTGAACTGTTTTACCAGAAGATACAGTTCACAAATGGTACTAATGCCAGAGAAACTAGTGCAGCAAGACTGAAAGTGAAAGCAGGGCGGTGATGTTCATAAACTACAAGGTAAAGCTTTATACCGTTAACGATCGACAAAAAGTAGTGAATAATAATAGTATACAAAACATCTCTGCTGATAAATAAATGTTTGTGTGTGTGTGTGTGTTGTTTTTTTTAAGGGAGGAGTAGAGGATAATTTTTGTACCCCAGAGTTTGTCAGTTCAATTGTTCAAAAAGCTCAAAGTCCCAGACCATCACAAATGGCTTTTTCAAGGTTCAGATTGCACCAGATTGCACCATTTTGCATCTTTGGAAAAAAAAATTTCCCGGGGGGGTGGGGGGGTGGGGTGGGGGGGGGGCATGCCCCCGGACCCCCCTAGAAGTCTCGGCGCTTCGCGCCTTCGCTGAATCTGTAACCCCCCCTTCGACTTTTCTCAGGTCCGGCCCTGCTACTATACTATCTTCTTCTTCGCTAGATCAATGGCCTACCTTTTTTCTTTAAAACTCTTCCTGGACAAGACTCCTTGTTTGTGTATGAGGTCTGTTGAATCAGCTTGGGAGTGTTGGACGCTTTCTGCCGGGTGGTCACTAGGGCTTCCTATGATGTTATTATTTAGCAATATAGGCATTTTATATGTATATGTTTTGTTGATAATTTATAATGATGTTTGTATTCTATTTTGTTTTTGTAACCGGGGGTTCGAGTAGTTGGGGTAAAGCCTCAGCCGTCCCCTGCGTGGGATGTCTTTATTGTAAAGTGACTGGCCGGTGGAGGGCATTCAATTTTCCCACTAGGGTTGTTTCGGCAGATCTTTTATGCGGATCGGGGGTTGTCCGGTCCTGATTTGGCTCGGAAGAGTCCGCTGGACCTAAAGCAACAATCAATCATTCAATCAATCAATTCTAATTATGGTTAGATTTGAAAAGTGCGATGACCCGCGATTTTCGCTGACGTGTGTTTTGAGACCTTGGTATTAAATAAGAGGGAGAGAGAGAGAGAGAGAGAGAGAGAGAGAGAGAGAGAGAGAGAGAGAGAGAGAGAGAGAGAGAGAGAGAGAGAGAGAGAAACAGAGAAAGACAGAGATACAGGCAGACAGAGACAGGCAGACCGACAGAAAGGCGGTAGCTTATCATAAAGGCTTCTATCCTATCCTATCCCGTAACTCAAAAGTCGTTGGGGCACCACAGATGATTGTTTAACTAGCGTATTTCATCTTTCTCTGTCCTCAACAACCCTCATGGCTTCGCTCAGTGTCAAGCCAGTCCATTCTCGAGTGTTGTCCTCCCACCTCTTTTTTTGTCTCCATCTTCTTCTGCTTCCTTGCACCGTCTTGCAGGATGGTCTTTGCAATGCCTAATACTCCGGTGACGTGACCATACCATCAGAGTTTCCGTTTCTTCACCACTGTGAGCATGTCATTGTGTTGTCCCATGGCTTGTGAGATGCTCTGTCGGACTTTGTCGTTGGTGATAGAGGCTCGCATGTCCAAATACAGGGGCCTTGAGATATACAAACAAGTAAAACTAACAGCTAAACATGTAATTGTTAGACGCGCAGTCACAGAGAAAGCCAGGCACTCGGACAGACAAGTCAAAGTACGCAAAATATGCGGATACGGAAACAATCGGCCATGAACCTAGAAGAGTCAATAGAGACCCCCGTTGAGGGTGCCGGAATTTTCTGTATAAATAGTATCCCCACTTTGTGGAAATTTAGTGCTTTAAATTACCCGTTTCTGTCATTCTCATTTGTTCTTTTTCGTTCCTAATCTGTTCTATCAATTTACTATCTTCTTCGCTAGAGCAGTCACCTACATTTTTTCTTGCAAACTCTCCCAAAACTCCTCATTTGTGTTTTGGATCTGTTGGGACAGCTTGGGGATATTGGACGCTTTCTGCCAAATGGTCACTAGGGCTTTCTCTAATATTATTATTTAACAAGTTAGGCATTTTATATGTATGTGTTTTGATAATATTTTATAAGGATGTTCATATTCTATTTTGTTTTTGTATACGAGGGTTCGATAAATTAGAGTTCAGGCTCTACGTCCCCTGCATGGGATGTTTTTATTGTAAAGTGACCGGCTGGTGGAGGGCCTTCATTGCTACCATTAGGGTTGTTTCAGCAGATCTTTTATGATGGATCGGTGTTGAGTCCCTCTCTCAACCAAGTTGTCACGAGAAACTATTTAGACCCTGCACTACGGATTCACACCTGAAATAGTTTAGCATGCTGTAGCCTTTGTAAATTAAAGTAGCTGCCTAGCAGACGACACAAGTCAGTTGTGTGCTAAGCATAGGAAGGCATTGACCTCATCCTGCTGACGTATAGCCACCCCCGCTAGAATGCGCCACAGGTATCGGACGAGATTTTCGCGGGCTTTTGGCTGACCACTACGTTAGGTAGTCATTCTGTGTCTGAACCTCACAGGAGAAGGAGCTACGCTCTGGAAAATCTCTCTCAGAATGACTAAGCACGTGACGGGTGAAATTCATTCATCGCAGTATAGCCACAGCCTGACATTGTCAAAAAGACGAGCAGGCTTGTTGGTCCGATGCAGGAAATAGACCACTAAGAGTCAACCCTGACATTCGGCCTGCAGGTGAACATCGAGCACTGAGCTCCGATAGCCCAATAGTCAAAAACCAAGGAGGAGACACCATCAACACACCTCAATGATCCAGCTAAGTGCCACAGAAAACGTGCACACAGTGACACACTGATCTAGAAGGACTGTGCGGTAGTCCACTCTCCTGAAACCAACATTAGGCCAACCAGAACAAATAGCCCAATGATGAGACAGTAGGAAATATCAAGAACAGTAGCAGCATAGACTCATCAAGGAACGAACTATTCGAAGTGAATTTAGACATTTAAGTTAAGAGAGTGTTTAGAGAATTATGTATAGAGTAGAGGAAATAAATGTGTGATATTTACTGTTAACAATGGCTGGACTACCTATGTTTCATAGCCGTGTGAGAGCTAGTGTGCCAGTGAATCTTTTACCATTTTCTCCCTATCTTTATAATCCTATCCGCACATTACATTACATTACATGATTATTGCTTTAGGTCCAGCGGACTCTTACGAGCCAAATCAGGACCATCCTATCCGCACACAGACCGAGCTAAACATATAAATGTATGAAGATCAGTCAAATGCGTGATTAAACTAGCCGATCCCCGCAGACAAAGACGAGTAGGTAATAGCGTTCCATTGTGCAGAGCCTAGTAACCATAGACCCACCGTCACACAAGTTGTGGTCCTGATTCGGTTCTTTGCAGTCCGCTGGACCTTATATACAATGACGAACTAATTAACTAAGAGACACACGGACAGAAAGACAAGCATTCAGACAAATATCCAGACAAACACACACGTGAAGTTGCAAACAGTCAAGCAAGCAGACAAGAAAGCTATGCAGAAATACTCATCCAGACAATCAAACATACAGACAAACAGAGACATAATCACAGAATCATAGAAGATGATAGATAGGCTTACGCGGGGAAAAAATACAGATACTCAAACGGACAGACACCAAAGAGGTCAGTAATGTAAATTGTCAAAAATAGTCGGACATGAACCTACAGTCAGATTGACCGCACACGGACAGACAGACAGACAGAAAAGGGAAGCACGTAGAAAGACAGACAGACAGACAAGCATCCAGATAGTCGGACAAGCAGACAGCAGTAGAAAGGCACGCAGACATCAAGGGGGGGGGAGGGGGAGAGAGAGAGTGAGAGAGAGAGAGAGAGAGAGAGAGAGAGAGAGAGAGAGAGAGAGAGAGAGAGAGAGAGAGAGAGAGGGACAAAAAGTGGGGTAAAAAGCGCCCATGGTGTTCTATTGTTGTCTCGCAGTAGAACAGAGCTACAGACCTTCCTTCTTTTCTCTTTTTTTCTCTCTCTCCCTAACTGCGTTGTCGGTCGCAGGATCCGTTATTGTTCGCTGAGGGCCATGCGGAGGCCACGGGGCCAGGGGGGTTACGGGAAGGGAGGGTGGAGGAGGAAGAGAGGGAGGGGTAGATGGCGGGGGAAGAGGGAGAATTTGTGTGGCCGGAAGGGAGAGAGGTGCAGCATATTAATAATACGGACGAGGAATTATAGTTGTTGGGGTAATGTATTGAAAGTAATAATAATAATAATAATAATAATAATAATAATAATAATAATAATAATAATAATAATAATAATAATAATAACAATCATGATATAGGGAAGGTAGCTGGAACACAGCATGTGGATGGTTTATTAATAGTAACGCAGAGTGAATGGACAAGGGAAAGGGTGGTGGTGGGGGTGGTGGAGTGGAGTGGCCTAGTTTATTAATAGTAACGTACACGAGATAAAGCGGGTGCTTGCTGGGTGTAGGTATGCACCCGTCGCTTACCCGTCTCAGACGTGAGCATTAGGATCTTTTAAAGTCTGCGATGGAATCCGTGCGTGCTCAGACTAGACTCCGGTTCACAATGTCATTGCTTGAAATAGAGGATCATGTTGGCTAATCTTATACAGTCATTCGATAGAGTGGGGCGGGGTGGGGGGGTGGGGGGTGTAAGAGGGAGGGAAGAAGGAGACGGAGGGTGGTGGAGAAGGGGAGGGGGGGGGGGCTTGCCTGTGGCATCGGGGTCGTGTTATATTTTCGACACTGTAGGCCGTCAACCTTGAAACTTGGACCCACATGGCTGCGATGTTATCGCTTAACAACCATTGCTTTTAATTGTTGTGCCGCTGCTTTCACCACTTGGTCAGGCGTGGTAGACTTACAAAAATACCAACGGGGTCAAACGCAGAGGCGAAGACACAGTCTGGAAGGGGTGGGGACTGGGAGGGAGTGAGGGAGGAAACGGAATGGGGTCGGGAACGGGTAAGAGTACAGTCCAAATGGAAAAGGGGACAAGGACCCCAATATTGTAGAACGGGATCTGGGTACTATCTGCGTGCCGCACACCTTAACAGTGAAACGGTAGATGCGAACTAGGTGTGTACAAAAGAGAAGGGACCCTAAGAAATAGTTACGTTCGGTATTATATTTTATCGTCTAAATTCACACAGCGGATGGTTTTAGATCAACAAGCACACACCTTCTCCCACAGTCGCTCGAATATAAAAAGAAATAGAAAAAAAGAGAATTACATTATAAAATGTACGAATACCTGGGTGCATTTAAATGAAGAATTTGTCAGCAAAAAAATTAAAAAAAACCTCACGTGTTTTAATATAATATTGTCTTTAAAACAATCGAGCTAAAAAATGAACTTGTGTTGGGAAGTATTGTTTTGTTGTTTTGTGTTGTCCGCTGACGAACAGCTTAGCTTTCACATTTGCAGTGCGTTGTTTTCTTGTTTTGGTCCTAATTAACTTTCTTTTGGTTTATGGCCATGTTTGTTTCTCATTATTATATATAAAAATTGGGTCCATATAATGGTATTTAGATGAGATCAAATTGAAAGAAAGAAGAAGAACGATAAAGAAGCCAGGGAGAGCAGTAGGTACGTCATATGTAGCTGAGGAAGCCAGGGAGGGCAGTAGGTACGTCATATGTAGCTGAAGAAGCCAGGGAGGGCAGTAGGTACGTCATATGTAGTTGAAGAAGCCAGAGAGGGCAGTAGGTACGTCAATATCGTCCCCTATACGCTTATGTGTCCGGGGACGTTAATCTATATAACTAAACTAGGTACGTCATATGTAGCTGATGAAGCCAGGGAGGGCAGTAGGTACGTCATATGTAGCTGATGAAGCCAGGGAGGGCAGTAGGTACGTCATATGTAGCTGAAGAAGCCAGGGAGGGCAGTAGGTACGTCATATGTAGCTGAATAAGCCATGGAGGGCAGTACCTTCGTCATATGTAGCTGAAGGAAGGTAACCTTTCACACTGAGTAGCTCGCATCCTCGTCCATTCTCAGTTATACTGTGTGAGTACATTTAAGAACTCACGGGCAAGACCAGAAATGTGATGATTTATTTATGGTATCTCAAAGGAAAGGACAAGCTGCATAATTAAAAAATGAAACCAAAGCGATGTGTACCATGTAGCAGACGACACGTTTTGGGATGATAGTATAAACCGAGGTCTAGCAGGCCTCTCATCGCACCAACTTCAAACTCCTGACCCTCATGTTCTAGATGGGTGATTGTCAAATACAAAAAACCGAACCCGGCAAGCAATGTCTTCGTCATATTTCTATTTGTATTGGGTGGCTTTGCGCTGGGAAAGCTGTCCTTTCCCTGAGAAATCAACTGCGAATTTGGCCCACATTGGTGATATTATACTTCCCGTAAACCAAAATCCAAAGCCATGGTAGCATTAGTGAGAGGTCTTTGGTGAAATCTTGGTCAAAGAAATGTAAGAAATCGTAAAAGAAATTAAGAAAAACCGTTGTTGCAAAATACTTGTATGTTTCTCAACCACCACCTCGTCATTCAAGACAAGATGGAATTTTGCAGAGCGAAGTACGAGAAAGAGAGAGAGAGAGATAGAGAGAGAGAGAGAGAGAGAGAGAGAGAGAGAGAGAGAGAGAGAGAGAGAGAGAGAGAGATGCAATGAGCGTATGTGTGTGCGTATCCAGTGTGTGTAGGTGTTGGTGTGTGTGCGTGTGTGTGTGCGTGCGTTTATGTGTGCGCGTGCATTTGTGTATGTGTTTGTGTGTGTGCTTGTGTGTAGGTCAGTGGGTTCGTGTACGCGTGTACTCGTATGTGCATAATGATATTTGATGGGCGTGTATGAGAGCGTGGGTGTACGAATGTACGTGGAAACAATGGAGGGGAGAGCTGTAGTGGGGACGAGGGTTGGGTGGGAGAAAATGAGAGAGAGGAAACGAGGGGTCGTGGGGCAGGAGGTTATGGGGATACAGCGATCACCTCACCTTGGTTCGCCACCAACTGTAGTCAGGGGATCAGTCGCTATCACCTTGCTCTTCGTGAGCTCCTAACATTTCATAAGATCTGTGCTCTCGGTGACCTTCGTTCTAATACTGTAACTCAATCTTGGCAACTTCGTAGTTTTACAAGTTTAATTATCAACACACACACACCCCTCACCCCCCAACCCTCTCCACCCCCCTCCCCACGAAACGCCCCGCCCTCACAAACAACACGACACAAAAGTACTACAATAATTGCTTCCGCATATACATTTCACTAACTGAAAAAAGGTTGTATTTTTGATGTAATTATGTAATCATGTGCAGTGCTTCTGTGGAGATCAATGTTCAAATCGGGATAGAAGCCTGGCTCATCAAGGATTAGGGCCCTAGGACAGGCATTTGCAACCTCACCAGCTGGCTCATCAAGGATTAGGGCCCTAGGACAGGCATTTGCAACCTCACCAGCTGGCTCATCAAGGATTAGGGCCCTAGGACAGGCATTTGCAACCTCACCAGCTGGCTCATCAAGGATTAGGGCCCTAGAACAGGCATTTGCAACCTCACCAGCTGGCTCATCAAGGATTAGGGCCCTAGGACAGGCATTTCCAACCTCACCAGCTGGCTCATCAAGGATTAGGGCCCTAGAACAGGCATTTCCAACCTCACCAGCTGGAACGCTGAGTTGAGGGAGGGGCGGGGGAAAAAAAGGGGGGGGGAGAATGGGGAGAGAAGAAAGACATAGGAAGGAAGGAGGGAGGAGTAGAATTCCAATGAGCGCCTCGGGCGGCTTGAGATCCTGTGTTGGCCAAGGCCTTGAGCAGCTTTTGAGCTGGAACAGCGCTATATAAGAATGATAAATAAATAATAAATAATGTTCTACGAGTAACAATCGATGGAGAATGAAGAGATGTCATCGAGTTTATACTGGTACTGGTAATATAGTCAGAGTAATTAGTTTTAAATGGTTAATTCAGTAATGTCTTCTTTATATACTTTTATCCTGTTTTACTGTTTACTGTTGTTATACTGTCCTTTATCGTCTTGTAACATTTATATGTGGCACCACGTGTGAATTTCTCTTTGATTGAGATAATAAAGTGATCGTATTCGTATTCGTAATTACAGTAAGTCTTTCCTATCTTTTTTTGCAGAGCTCTTACTCTGGTTCTCATTGGTCGTCGGAGTGTGGTAAACGTTCCCCACCACTGGCCTAGCAACTGCTCTGAGAATAGAAAGGTCTAGTCTGTGTCTGTCTCCTGTGAATGCCAGTGTGTGAGAATGAAAGACAAAAGTAGAGAGGAGAGGAGAGGAGCAATAAAAAATAAAGAATAAAAACATAGAAAGAAATACGAAACATAACAGAACACATCGGATAATTTCAAGTCCAGTAGAAAAGGCGTACAATGTAGACTAGAAATGTTAACTCCGGTTATTTTTTTAAAATATTGCTTATTTTCAAGACCTGATCATTCATTGTATTAGTAGAGGGGGTTGGGGGGGGGGTGTTATATTCAAATATTGTAAAAATGCCACTTCCATGCGGCTTCAGATTTTCCGAACTTTGTTTTATTCAACAAATTGCGAGAAAATGTATGCACGTGCATGGATACAGAGAGAGAGAGAGAGAGAGAGAGAGAGAGAGAGAGAGAGAGAGAGAGAGAGAGAAAGAGAGAGAGAGAGAGGAAGAGAGAGAGAGAGTAACGTAATTTCACAAAGCTTGCACCATACACCAAAGAAGCAACTCCATCCGACCAAGAACTTAATATTCTAGAGAAGTTCACTTGCTGCGAGTTTGTTTGGACATTTGAACACCATCGACCCTTATAAGCCACAACTACCAGCCCAGAACTAAAATACCAACACAAAACATCGACGAAGAGAATTCGTGTTACGAAAACATTGACGAAGGGAGTTCGCATTCAGCAATGAATGAGGGAAAGGACAGTCGCTCAGTCTTGAGAGAGGAACATTTCCCTGAAATACTTTTCCTGTAATACTTTACAGACGTCAGGATTGAACCAAACCACCCAAGAAGCTTCACGCTTGCGGCGCGTTTTTCGCCACCCTTGCTCATACAACCAAAGAACTAAAATATTTACGCAAAACTTTGGCGGAGGGAATTTAGCGTGTAAAACGCCTTATATCGGTCCACGTTTAATTGTTAAATGTCCTAAGGTCCGATACTAATGACTTCATTGTAGTCTAACAGCCTGACTCCAGGTTAATCCTCTTTTTTTTCTTTGGTTTTTACACTGAGCACTAATCACTATAAGGAGAGTGAATCCCTCTTAAGGAATGTGGCAGAACAGTTGGTGGCGCTAAGAGCGAAGTTCCTGACAGCAGTATCATACTCCCTGAAGAAGAAGAAAAAATTTTGAAATAGTAAGAAATGGGTCAAAATTCACATATATCTCATCCAGATGTTCCATCATCATTGCTTTTATTCTGAGCCAAAAAAAATTCATTAAAAGAAAATAAATTTAAGGAGAATCAATCGCTCTCTAAATCATGGAGTATCACAGAATACCTCGGTCACAACAAGTTCGAATTCGCAGTTGAAAGGTTCGATCCAGCTTGTCCTGGTCATTTTATTTTCAACACTGAGTTGAGCAATGAGCAATTACCACAATACACTTCTCGTAAGAAGAATGGAGCCCTTATATATTCTTATTTAAGAAACATGACAGAATAGATCAGATGAGCAAAATTCGTGTTTGCAGATCGAAATTCACAAGTTTGATTGCCCTGGTCATTTATTGCTGTATCCTGAGCAATCAAGAAAAATAAACTAAAGAAGATTGAATATCATCTCTAACGTAGCTGCTAAAACGCTTTTCATTAATGAAGTCGTCTTGTAGCAAAAGTTCAGCAAACGGAATTGATTGATTGATTGATTGTTGCTTTAGGTCCAGCGGACTCTTCCGAGCCAAATCAGGACCGGACAACCCCAGATCCGCATAAAAGATCTGCTGAAACAACCCTAGTGGGAAAATTGAATGCCCTCCACCGGCCAGTCACTTTACAATAAAGACATCCCACGCAGGGGACGGCTGAGGCTTTACCCCAACTACTCGAACCCCCGATTACAAAAACAAAATAGAATACAAACATCATTATAAATTATCAACAAAACACATACATATAAAATGTCTATAGTGCTAAATAATACAATCATAGGAAGCCCTAGTAACCACCCGGCAGAAAGCGTCCAACACTCCCAAGCTGATCCAACAGATCTCATACACAAACAAGGAGTCTTGTCCAGCAAGAGTTTTCAAGAAAAAAGGGTAGGTCATTGATCTAGCGAAGAAGAGCAAATGAGGAAGACAGCGACAGTGGAAATTTAAAGCACTAAATTTCCAGAAAGTGGGGATACTATTTATACTGAAACCCCCGGCACTCCAACGGGGGGAACTGTTGCCGCAGTGAATCGGTCTTGCCTATAAAGGAAAGACAGGTTTTCAACTGGGGCTTTCACTTTTCCATTTATAGGTTAGAACAATCTACAGTGGCAAGATTGCTCATGACCCCAAGGGGTCAGCAAACGGAATAAAAACAGAGGATTCCAATAATAGATAATCACTACAAACAGCCCAATCAGGACCACAGCAGAGGACTGCTAGCATTCCAAACTTTACAACAATGAGACACAAAGGTGTACATAAACCCAAACAATGCTAGTTTGGGATAAAAACAAGACCCACACAAAACAGTGCAAATATTCCAGCTAAAGTTCTACAAAGAAAGTCAACATTTGCAGAGTCTCAGCTACTTGTCCCGCAAGCGCTTATGGAATTCCCTTTTGTAAAATATTAATATTTTTACCACGTTCAGCTAAATAATCTTTATTAAGAAGCATATTTTCTACATAATCATTTGTTTACAAACAAGGTAAGACTTCTCTAAATAATATATTTTGTCGGTAAATAATGTATTATTTACCAAAACAATATATTGTTTAGGTAAATAAATCATGATATAGATAAATAAGTCATCAAATGCATTATTTAGCAGATTATGTGAAATAATGTATTATTTAGATGATGTTGCTAAATAATGCATTATTTATTTAACTATATCATTTTTTTGGGACTGCAATATTCCTTATTTAGGAGATTCGCAGATACAACTCGTATTACTGTGAGGTTGTGTGTAGGGATACAGAAAATAGGAAATTCGTGATTTTACGCTGTTTGGCGGTTTAAATTGACGCACCTGCTTTATTTTACTCTATTTTTTATATGTTCGCAACAGTATTTATATACGAAACTGAAACGGTAACGGTCCCGGAAAAGAGGGATCCATCATTATTTTTGCATTTGCGGGTTTGCCTTCATAGTAAATAAACGTGGAGAACTCGCAAGTTAACGGCGATCTTTTCAGAAGAAAAAAAAAATAGCAGAAGCGTTGATTCCACTATATAAAGATTATTTAACTGAAAGTGTAAAAAAAAAAACGCACCGAAAAAATCGCACAATATATATTTAAGAAAGGTTAGTTAGTTAATTATTCATTGCTTACAGGGTCCAGCGGACTGCAAAGAGCAGAATCAGGACAACTTGGTTGAAAGAGGATTCACCCCTGATCCGTAAAACAGATCTGCTGAAACAACCCTAGTGCCAGTGGTAACACTGAAAGCACTCCACTAGCCGGTCACTTTATAATAAAGGCATCCCACGCAGGGGACGCTGAGGCTATACTCTAATTTATCGAACGCCCGTTTACAAAAACAAAAAAGGTAGGTGATTGGTATAGCGAAGAAGATAGCAGATTGATAGAAAAGAGTAGGAATGAGAAAGAAAAAAGGAGAAAGACGGCGACAATGGGAATTTAAAGCACTAAATTTCCTGAAAGTGGGGATACTATGTATACAGAAACCCCCGGCATTCTCACGGAAGAGGGCGTGGGTGGGTGCTGAACTGTAAAGGAAGGTGGTGTTTAAAGAGAGGGAGTGGGTGGGTGCTGAACTGTAAAGGAAGGTGGTGTTTAAAGAGAGGGGGTGGGTGGGTGCTGAACTGTAAAGGAAGGTGGTGTTTAAAGAGAGGGGGTGGTTGGGTGTTGAACTGTAAAGGAAGGTGGTGTTTAAAGAGAAGGGGTGAGTGGGTGGGTGCTGAACTGTAAAGGAAGGTGGTGTTTAAAGAGAGGGGGTGGGTGGGTGGGTGCTGAACTGTAAAGGAAGGTGGTGTTTAAAGAGAGGGGGTGGGTGGGTGCTGAACTGTAAAGGAAGGTGGTGTTTAAAGAGAGGGGGTGGGTGGGTGCTGAACTGTAACGGAAGGTGGCGTTTAAAGAGAGGGGTGGGGGGGGGTGGGGGGGTGCTGAACTGTAAAGGAAGGTGGTGTTTAAAGAGAGGGGGTGGGTGGGTGCTGAACTGTAAAGGAAGGTGGTGTTTAAAGAGAGGGGGTGGGTGGGTGGGTGCTGAACTGTAAAGGAAGGTGGTGTTTAAAGAGAGGGGGGTGGGTGGGTGCTGAACTGTAAAGGAAGGTGGTGTTTAAAGAAAGGGGTGGGGTGGGTGCTGAACTGTAAAGGAAGGTGGTGTTTAAAGAGAGGGGGTGGGTGGTGCTGAACTGTAAAGGAAGGTGGTGTTTAAAGAGAGGGGGTGGGTGGTGCTGAACTGTAAAGGAAGGTGGTGTTTAAAGAAAGGGGTGGGGTGGGAGAGTGATGGGGGGAAATGTCGTGAGCAAAACATATCTTTTGGGAAATAGCTTGTTACAAAACATGTGCAATCTTCCACATCTTTTCAGAGAATAAAACCTTTGGTTTAAAAAAAACCAAACCAACAGTGCACTTATCTAAAGTCTCTCAATTCATTCATCTTACACATTTTCACAAATTCAGAAACAACATTGACATTCGGTGCTGTGAATATTATATTTTATACTGACCATCATAGCAATGCCCTAACACATCACAACGTAATTTACACGTCACCTGTTTTGTCATATTAAAAAAAACAAAAAAAAACAAAACAATAATACGTCATCACAGCATATACGCCATTTTTGTATCATACGTCACAAAACACGTACACCATTGTAAATCATCGCATACAATACACTTGTGTATTTCAGTCATACTCATGTAATGAAATATCTAATATCTTCAAATGTACGCGTCATTACACATTCGTCATCAATTAAAAAGTGCCTCAACATACACCACAGTTTACGCAATTCTGTGGTGCTACATACACACCCTACATAATGGGAATATGGCAAAAAGACCCACATATGACATCATTTTCATCATTCAACATGTATACGTAATCAAACAACAACGTCATACTATGTCATTATTTCAAACATTACATCAATGTGCATAAGTCAACACACGTCATCAATGACGTCATCTGCAATAGTATTGCATTATAATTCAAACACAACCATCACTGTTAAAACATACATCAACATGGCAATGTTAAGCAGGGTCAACTACGGGAGGGAGGGGAGGGGGGGGGGGAAATTAAACAGTCGAAACCACAAACACAAAATAACTTTTTGATCATACGGGCACACATAGTTTGCCGGCGGGAAGAAGGATTAAGAGAATAACAGCAGCAGAATGTGTGAGACTGTTGGGAGGACAGATGTTCGAAGATCTCAACCGCGGGTCGATCCCTTACACGGTCCACTCAAAAATGAGGAGATCTTACTCAAACAGCTTGATCTCCTTCATACATTCAAACCTGTAGTACAATGAGTAACGAGCACCATATGTATAATAATTCATAAAAAAAAAGCATTGTGTGATATACTCTTTGATTGTCAGCAGTTCTGTAATATTACATGGATTGTCATTAATATACGTTTGGCTATATTTTATTTTTAAAGGGTGTATTTCAAATTTTGTTATACTTTCTGAACTGGTGCATAATATACAGATTAACATGAGTATAAGCAAAAACGTTTTAAAACAAAAAATAGCAAATTTAAGGTAAAAACACAATAACTTTGACGTAAAACATAAAAACTGTAAATCTTACGATAGCCGACTATTATTTTAAACAACATAAATGTTTCATCATCTGAGGTTAAGAACATCCCCGCTATGCTGTTGTGCCGTCAGTCTAGCCCGTTATATATTTTCTGAACTGAAATTCTTACCTTGATTCTAAAAAATAGCAACGCCCGATTATAAGTCAACAGGAAATACTTAATCAAGTCAGAAGATCTCACCATTCCTAGAACGTCTTGAACCTTTTCTACTAGGATTCATTATATTAGTTTAATTATTATTACACTGATTTTGTATACTAAAACATCTATATGGTGAACATGCCTGCGTTCCTACAGCCTAATGTTCCTAAAGTTATCTGTTCCCACAGCTCTATGAGTTCAGAGCTGCTGGAATATACAGCGGTGGGATCAAATAGCTAGACATGTAGGAAGCTAGGGATGAACTCCTACCATCAGCTCCTTCCCACTATGAGATAGTCTATCACAGTAAATAAAACGATGCTGCTAATATATGGTGACAACAGCAACAACAACAAAACATGTGACAATCTATGTAATATCAACAGTGGCTGGCAAGAGAAGGTATCCATGAGTGACAAATGCAAACAAACAACAAACACACAAATACAAAACAACCAACAATACAGCAGACCAAGAGTGACCAATATACAAAATTACCAGTGACAAACTAAAAGACAAAACAAAAATAATAATTTAAAAAATACGAGTGATATAGCCCACTATTCATAATACTGTACACATCGATTAGTAGTGCCAACAAAATATAACAACAACAAACTTTTCCATAGCTTAAACTTCAACACAAACTAACCTTACATGTAAGTACACCATGATTAAACACCTGCATGATTCATTTGTTAAATGAGGTATAATGTAAACCAAATTAAAACCAAACAAACCAGAAATATAATTCAATAAGCAGTAAATAAAACTACGCATATTAAAGTTTTTACAAACAACAAAGTAAAAACTGCAATCATAATATATTGATAAACACAAAATTAATCTAAATATTATGAAAACTTTAGCAATATAAATATAACGTGCATAGTACCATACCACTCCCCACCAAATTTTCTTTGTTCCCCCCCTCTCTCTCTCTCTCTCTCTCTCTCTCTCTCTCTCTCTGCATACTACCATACCACTCCCCCACCAAATTTTCTCCGTCCCCCCCCCCACCCTCTCTCTCATTCTCTCTTACATAACTTAGATCCCAGCAAAAGTTTATGAAAGATTTAAACAGCTGCACTACCGAGTGTCCTTACTTTAAAACAGTAAAATATAGAATTAGATCATTGAAAGAATAGGTCAGCTAAATGTATTGAATTATTTTTTTAAAAATCAAACAATGGATTTCTTTCTTAGTGTATGCAAGGGAATACCTTGCAGTGGATTTCAAACAATGCTAAACATTTAAGAAGTCACGTACCATGACCAGTTTCCATGTAGGCCTATGTGTTACGTTAGTCTAAAATACACTTCGGTGAAAAGTCGTTATATATATATAAACCAACAGCAAACATGTGTACGTGTTCGCCTCCAAACGTGAACTATGTAAAACAAAATGTAATATACATGCGGTCAAATAATTTGTCCTCTTAAATAACAAGATCTGCTTTTTTTTATTTTTAAAAAGACCCGAAGTACGGTCACCTAATTTATGTGTGTTGTAACTTGTATGATGTGATGGATAAGCATAAAATTCTGACGTCGGGGTGTATTGTTTGACAAGGTGTCGCTTTGTACAACTTTGTTTGAAACGTGTACACCGAGATATATCAAAACAGTTGTACAAAAATACTCATAACAGCGAATCGTGGAAAGGTACACCTAATGGTGCACTTAGACCATTTGACTTACTTGGTCTTCATTAACATATTATACAACATTTATCGGGTCCAAAAGATCCATCGAGCTGTTCTTCCTATTCATCTCACCACTCACAATGATATATTAAGAAAAGAAATATGTGTGGACCATGTTTTGTGTATTTTGTCATCTATTGTGTAATATATCCTGTTAAACACTGATAGTATGGAATTGAGGGTTCTATCATCTACTGTGTAATATACACTGTTAACACTGACAGTGTGTGATTGTGGGTTCTATCATCTAATGTATACATCGTGAACACTGACAAAGAATTGTATTCAGTTCTGAATCATTTTTGTTCATTGTTGTTGTACAGGGTTTGTTCATCAAATGCCAACCTAGACTGAAATTGTAGGGTGAAAAGTGAAAACACAAGTTTGCTTAAAGTTTTAACCTACCTGTACCTGTTACTCACATAGTCCGATTTGACCTCATCTAGTAGGGAAAAAAGTTAGTTCGCTACTGAGTTGAAAGTTCCTTTATTGACTGCCTAGACTCAAATTCTTCTTCTTGACCTCCTTTGACATGTCGAAAGATCAACGCGGTTGTCGACGTTGTGTATAATAAATATGCTCACGGCTGATGTGTACATGTTACATCTCTTGCATGTAAGGTATTCTGTTTTTACCTGACACGTCAACGCGCCAGTATATTTTTCCTTTAGACAGACAATAGGTTAATATAATGAAATATGGGTTAATATAATTAAAATAAAATTTGTAACGCTAGTTCGAACGGCCGCACACACACTTCCCGGTATTTTTATTGAGATAATAAAGATTCTGATTTTGATTTCTGACAATATCATTTTTGACACATAGTGAAAACGAGAGTTTTAAAATGGCATAACTTATTCAATAAGTTTTCTTACGCCTACGGACACTTAAGGTGTAATCACACGTTTAACACGCCAATACGTTTCCACCCAAGTCAGGGGTTTTAAGATAACGCTAGTTCACATGAGGTGAATTTGGAAGAACACTTCAACAAACCTTTTTTTTTTTTTTAATCTGATCTTTTTCAAATAAGTTTTTATACAAGTGTCAAGCACAATAAAACCGTGTATAACATTATCTGTATCAAGGTCATCAAATTGACTACTGTACGTCTTTGATGAGATTTCTTTAACTTTCAAAAAAATGTTATATAGGGTAGAAAACAATTTATATTTGATTTCCTAAACAGTATAATCTGAATAAATGTAGAACAATACTGAGTGGAGGTCGGGGATGGGGTTGGTATATTTAGTGGGGGTGTCGGGGAATGGAAGGAGGGGTGAGGAGGGAGAAGTGATCCAATTATTTTCCAGTATTTACCCTCATATGCACACTTAAAAATATTTCTCAGTGCTTTATTCAAGTCACTGATAAAAGAGAGAAGAATAAAATGCACGGAAAACACCACAACAGAGGTTAAAAAAATTATACTATAACTTAGGTATTTTCTTAAAAATTTTCAAGTATAAATCGTTACTTTAGTCGATTTAAGGTCCGGTTAGTTAGTTAGTTAGTTAGTTAGTCAGTGTTTATAGGGTCCAGCGGACTGCAAATAGCTGAATCAGGACGACAACCTTGTTCAAAGAGGGTTCACCTCTGATCCGTATAAAAGATCTTCTGAAACAACCCTAATGTAATGGTACAATGTTTTGTTGACATATAGCTTATGCAGTATTTATACAATATTACTTATATAATTATGTAAAGTATCCTAAATAAATTCCACCCACAAACACACACCTGTGGAATGCCCTTCATCTTGTGACAGCTTATCACTAAAAACGTATTGCTTGTCACTATTAAAAAAAAAAAAACTCAACTATTTGTGCCCACTGAGCATGACTTTGTGACATGTAATTTTGCCGGCTTACAAGTCATCATCATCATCATCATCATCATCATCATCATCATCATCATCATCATCATCATCATCATCATCATCATCATCATCATCATCATCATCAGTAAAAAAAAAAAACTACAACAACAAAACAACTAAACATAATTTTGTTGTTACTTTCAGAATGCATTACATACATCATGTTAATTATTGCCTTTTTTTCCCCTTCTTTATAATCTGATGATTGCTTCGCTTTCTTATCCTATCCTAGAAAGATGGAGTACGCTGAGTAAACGGTCATCTGTGGCGCCCCAACGACCTTCGAGTTGCGGGATAGGACGGGATAGGATAGGATTGCTTCGCTTTGCTTCTTTATAATCTGATGATTGCTTCACTTTTATTTTGTTGATTGATTGATTGATTGATTTATTGTTGCTTTAGGTCCAGCGGACTCTTCCGAGCCAAATCAGGACCGGGCAACCCCCGATCCGCATAAAAGATCTGCTGAAACAACCCCAGTGGGAAAATTGAACGCCCTCCACCGGCCAGTCACTTTACAATAAAGACATCCCACGCGGGGGACGGCTGAGGGTTGACCTCAACTAAGCGAACACCCCGGTTACAAAAACAAAATAGAATACAAACATCATTATAAATCATCAACCAAACACATACATATAAAATGCCTATAGTGCTAAATAGTACATTCATAGGAAGCCCTAGTGACCACCCGGCAGAAAGCGTCCAACACTCCCAAGCTGATCCAACAGACCTCATACACAAACAAGGAGTCTTGTCCAGGAAGAGTTTTCAAGAAAAAAGGTAGGTCATTGATCTAGCGAAGAAGAAGATAGTATAGCAGAGTGAAGGACAGAGCAGGAATAGGAAAGAGTAAATGAGGAAGACAGCGACAGTGGGAATTTAAAGCACTAAATTTCCATAAAGTGGGGATACTATTTATACTGAAAACCCCCGGCACTCCAACGGGGGTACTGTTGCCGCAGTGAAGCGTCTTGCCTATAAAGGAAAGACAGGTTTTCAACTGTGGCTTTCACTGTTCCCTTTTATTTTGTTGATAACTTTGTACGCAATAAAAAAATGCAATGAGCAAGTATACCAACGTGAATAATCGCACTGTACAAGTCAACATCCCCATTGAACTGTGCCTATTGTTTTTCTGTTTGGCAATATGAGCACATTCCTAGACTATACAAGTACATGTATAAGGACCGTCAACAAGTACCCTCTATATATTGTTATATATAGGCTAATGACACATTGAAATACCATCCACTCGCAATTATGATAGAACGGTTTCACGTTACTTAAATAATGCTTACATTACATCACTATCCCCCGATCTTCAAAGCCAATGTATGTGGGCGGCACTGGAACAATTATGACAAAAGGTCAAAGGGTGTTTAAGGTTCATCTGGCGATGTATCTACCATGAACAAATGCCTCATTCAAATATCTTGAAAATAAACGATTTTTAGAACTCTAGTTTGTACATTGTATTGTGCATATATGATATATGAGTATGAATGTATGTATGTATGTGTTTATTTATGTGTAAATGAGAATTTGTTATATTTTAACTTTCCACCTATATCAAGACGATGCAGGAACTATTTAACCTAAAGCTATTTTATATTAAGTACAGAGATAAAATCAAATCTGGTGCCTTATAAAACTAAAAAGAAAGTAAACTAAAATACAACCAACAGTATTACAAAGAACTGAACCATAACTGACAAAATAAAAACAAGGATAAATGAATTCTAGTCAACAAAACGCACAGTTGAAAAGCAATATACTTAAAAAGAAGTGTATTTTAGCCAATCAGATATAATATAACAAATAAAAGAACATTAACACAACAGAGCACAAATAATATCAACATCACAGATTCGTGTGCTCACGTATTAATGACGTAAATGGAGCACTTTTTTTTAAGCATTCAATCATTAAATGTGAATAGGTTTGTAGGGGTAGGGAGGAGGATAAAAGGAGGGGAGAGGGCACATTAAAAAAATAAAGTAAACCTTTGTTGGGAAATAGAGAGGAGTTTGACACTGACAAAATAGTGTATGTTAGTTGTTACTTATCCAAAGTTAAACACATTTTTAATCAGTCCAAATTCATCTTAAGTATTCACATCGGCCATCCATCCATTCATGACCCATCCACCTATTTATTAACTCATACCTCCATGCATATATATATACCATCGTGGAGTCATTACCGTGGCTAATGATTTTGCTCAGTATTATAATTATTATTAACAGTGAACTTCTGATTAGAACGCGAGTAAGAATTATGTAATCCCCCCACCCCTCCTCCCTGCCTCCTTCCTCTCCTTCCCCTTCCCCTCCCCCACCCTCGTTAAACGTGTATTCTGTGCATAACCGGCACACACATTCACAAAACAGTATACAATCCACGGCTTCATAATATCAAGTCCATCCACACAGAGGAAAGTGGCGGGCGGGAATATTTTTTTTCACATAGGTCAGTTCAATGTACAGGTGAAAAGCAAATATATAATGATATAAATTTACAAAATGTTAAGATCAAGGTATATTTACACACATGTAAAAAGAAGAAGAACATATATGTATACATATATAAGAATTCTTATACAGTACATGCAAAACATTTAAGGAATAAATTATTTACACTTTAGACATTCCATAGATTATGAAAATACAAGTTTACAAACTGTACAATTAATTCAATCAATGGTATGTATCCAAACAATGTGAACTGTGAAATATTCACACACTGTAAATGTATGTATTATACATGTTAATTAATATATAATAAATTTTCAAACTTATGAATGGTTATTTTAATGATTTTAATATGATTTTACATACATGTGTGTGTTTATTCCTAAATTTGAATTACAAAACATTTTTACATTTTAATATTTTCACATACATACATGTTTCCTATATGTGGTGACTATTAGTCTGTTCTGTAATTTTGTCTTTTTAGCATAACTATTGTTATATTGAATGATTTCTGTTCTCTTTAGTTGTGTTCTTTTTAATTTATTTTTTCTTTGTCTCATTGTTTCAATCCTGATGAAGCCATAAGCGAAAATGTGAAAAAAAAACACGTATGTGAACGTGTATTGTATCCATGAAAATCCGTGAAAATGTATTATATTATAATCATGAACATGCATCTGAGGTGTGAAACATCCCCACAACGCATACATAAACGTTTTCTTACACATAATTTATGTAAAAACGTATTACGTTTCTAGCCACAAGGGTAAAAGGTATATTAAGCGTGTAAATGCGTTCGGGGATATAACACATTTTCACACGTGTGTCCATATATACCTGAACGTGCGAAAAAATGCATTAGATCTACACAGGAGTGAAAATAAATATTAAATGCCACGTAGGAAATGATAGCAGTCATATATGTACACTGTGAAATCGCTTCTTTCATAGACGAGTGTAGCACGTGATACTGTGTACGAGTGCAAAGCTGAAAACAAACCCTTGACAGCTCTATCGCACGTTAGTATAAAAGACGGTCTTTCTCATACAATGAAGCAACAGCTATATCGTACGTTAGTATAAAAGACGGTCTTTCTCATACAATGAAGTTTTATCCCCCATACGCTCAATGTGTCCGGGGACGTTAATTTACTCAACAATGAAGCAACAGCTATATTATAATTTACACATGAAACAATGGTCTTTTAAGAGCCCTGAAGTTTCATCTTGGTTTGTTGAGTAAATTTATGTGTAAACTAAACTATGTTCTAAATGAAAGTTTATCTGTTAAGAACCATTTCCACTTCAAATTTTGCCGTAGGGAGAACTGTTTCAAGAGAGAAGTCTTCTATTCCCTGGAACTGCAGCAAAACTTTCCTATTTAAATTAGGTCGGAAAGAAATGTTTGTGAGTGTGACAGAAGACTTCTCTCCACGTCATATTCTTTTACTTGTTATGAAACGTTTCCCCGCTGCGACTTCATTTCATGTAAAATAATAACTAGAAATGCTTCCTGAAATAGGTTTTTGAAATAAATGTTGCTGTGAAATAGTATTGCAGAATCTTACTTTCCATGGAAAATGTGTCGATGTGAGACTAATTTTCAAGTGCGTATGATTCGCAAGAAACTATTTTTCAATGACAGCATTTCTTGGCCATATTGTGGGAAACATTCACGAGAGTTCAAATGATAGTACATGTATTTAAATTGTAGCGACATATTGTATTCATATTTCAATTCAGTCGCGCTACCATTGCAGATATAACGTGAGTTACGGTCGCTGCAACTGACTGACTGAATCATTTTTTTCTTTTAGTCTTTTTATATAGTAGACTGACCTAAACTGAATTAAATTTAGCAAAACAGTTAATTAACAAACTGTCATGCGGCAGCTAAATTTTATGTGACATACTGTTGCTGCGACTAGTTCAGAGCCGTTAACATTGCATACTACTCCTTTCGCCATTACAATCTAATATTACTACAATAGAGTACACACACACGCACACACACCTACACACACACACATATAGTATAGTTACAGCGTCAGTAGTGACTACGCCGTACGGAGATTAAGGACCCTACTGTCTTCTGGTTTGTTAAGCTGCACACACGCCCATTGGAGGGCTTTCAGCTCCATAATGTAGATTAATTA
Source organism: Oncomelania hupensis (assembly GCA_036898135.1). Classification (NCBI taxonomy): domain Eukaryota; kingdom Metazoa; phylum Mollusca; class Gastropoda; order Littorinimorpha; family Pomatiopsidae; genus Oncomelania; species Oncomelania hupensis. Next base: position 19,313,251 of record CM072527.1, on the reverse strand, counting down.
ACTTTTTTAACGATCATACTATCTAGTGCAAAAGTTCGAAGAAAACAAATTATTTTGGAAAACAAATTATCTTGAAAAACAAATTATCTTGGAATCACTTTAAGTTTTCAAACCTGTCAACTCCTTCCCTAAGAAAAGTCTCAAAAAATGTAAGGCATCTACCTTATAAGATAACCCAAACTCCTGTTTCTTATTATAAAGAATTAAGATCTAATCGGAGATGTTAAAAAAAGTCAGTATATTTTCTTATTTAGATGTGATTAACACAATAGTTATTGTGGGTGTTGATATAAATTATAATCCGTTAATTCACGCATGTTATTAACAGGTTTGCTTTCAACTTTGGAGAATGAGTCTTCTACGAGTCTGATCAGTTCTTAATTGTTAATGACATAAAATAGGAGGCAGCATGTCAGTTGCGGATCCAGGATTGATATATATTTTGAATAAGGGATAGCAAAGTGTCTGTACTTGCAGTTAAATCATGAAAACTTTGGATAACGCATTTCATGAAACAGGTTTTAAGGCGTAAAACAATTATTTGAAAGAGATTGCTTGGTCGGAAAAGATGTGGGTAGTAACGTCTAGAATGCATGCTGGTATGAACATTGAGATTTATCGTCTACACCCACCATTGGCGATATGGCAGTCGGGGATAACCATCCCAGGGAAAGAGGGGTAGGGACCTAAATCAACACTGAACCACAAGAGCAATCATACTGCTAAAATGGACAGTGAAAATGGCCACATTTTATATCGCCCACCACGGGATTCGAATCTGGGTCATCGGTGTGCCAGGCGAACGCTCTACCACTTGAGCTACGGCGGTGGTATAGCTCAGACTAGGCTTTTATACAAGTGACCGACAGAATCACAGATCACAGAAATGTATGGAAGTGAGTAACCCACAAGGTGCGAGAGTAACACGATACCCTGGCTTCAGTATTACTAATTAGACTTTAAAAAGGGTATGCGCCTGGTTGGGTGATTCTGTTGTAAGCTGAACTGTGAAGAGAGATAGCCCCCCTCAGCAAGTATGATTGTGAAAAGAGGGCTTGACTCTCGGAGCTTTTGGGTCAAGTGAAAACGATAGCGGCACCAATTTGTATTGTGATCACATTAAATATACAACACTCTTATTCAAGACAGCATGGACTATTTCTGGGTTGTCAAGTTTGTTCTGGATGGGAGTATTCTGATTATGTAGGGTGCTAAGACTCTGGCTCTAAAGAGAATCTAAACGATTGAATGGACGATTGCGGTTTTACATTCTACAACTCCAATAACATAAACAGGGCAGGTGTTTTTTGTGTTTTTTTTTTTAAAAAATGAAGAGTCTAAATATTCAACGCATCTAATCCATACAATGGTTTTATTTTGTATATTTGTATTAGCTCTACGCATGAACAATAAGCCTACTAACAGCAAAACAAAATTAAAAAATATGTTGCTCTCTCAGAATTAAAGGAAAAAAATAACCAAAACAAATTTCTCAAATTCGGAGTTAAGGAAGTATTATAAACTTATCTTATTATCATATCAAATCCATACAGTGCAACATTTGGTTTTCTGTATTAAATACTTTACACATTTTCCGTATATATACGTACCATTCACCTACTTAAATGAAATGGCTAGACTTTCACATCAATCATGACAATGACGACAATGATGATAGTGATAATGAAAATGCATTTTTAGTCTCGCAAACCTGGCAATTCCAAGTAGTTAAAGGAAGACATTGTAATCGTGTTGGTTGTTGGCCAATTGTTCTTCGAAGCACAATAGTTGAATTGCGTCTAAGTTTTAAAATCTAAATAGCGTACCACAGTACAGAACCCTGATACATTGAACCTGACTATTTCAACCTGAATGCAAAATACCTGTAGACATTGAAGCAAAAACTTTGAGAACCGTTACTTCTTCCAACAAGCGTATGCCGGGTAAGTTTTATATAAACAAAAAGTAATACGTTTTTTTGTGTGGTACCAAAAGCTTCTCTCAACAAACATACACTGAAAAAGTTGTAAATATAGCTATTCTGGTTATAGACGTTCCTTTGATAAAAGGTCACCCAAAGTTCCAAATCGTAGACACGAGACCAGGAACGAGTGGATATAGATATTTAGGGTCCAGCGGATTGATTGTTTTGCTTATTGTTGTTGTTTGTTTTTCACATGGAAATCTCGTGCACAATGTCCGAGACGATAATTAAGCCTATCTTTTGTTGTGGAAGAAGACTGATCCTATCCTGAACAAAACTTGAAACAACCACATAAGCCGTTCACAGCATAGTTTGGACGGAAGATGGTGACACAGTTCTCCAAAATGTAATGTCTTCACCAAAGAGATAATAGACATTTCCCCTCTCCTCTCCCAAACAAAAACACAAAGAACCAAACCAAAACAACAACAAACAAAAATCAATGGTGACACGTGTTACTTCAAAAGGGGAAAATCATGAACAACTACGCACACGTTACCTAAACACAAAAACATTAAATTTAACATAAGGTTTGTAACTCAGTAACGTTAACCTATCTAGTATAAATAATATTATGTAGTTCCTAACTTTCATCTTCAACTTACTTGCTGTACGATTAGCCCACCTAGCATTCCAAGTGATTATAGAGACCAGATTAATAGCATACAGCATCAAAACTGAAGACAAGGTCTCGCTTATTATCGTGGGAAATTACACTGTAGCACTGAGTTACTGCTCCCTTTCAAAATACTGATTTCTAGCACACAAACTTTGTAGCCTACAGAAGTCCTTGGTTCTTAACTTCTTTTGATCGTGTTGATGACATGTACAGAAAATTTGGAGACAAGGTAACTACACACATGGTTGATCTATTCTAATGCACGTGCACGAAGAATACTATAATGTATACTGTACTGGCCTTTGAGAGAATGACAAGACTGACTTTGAATCTTTTGCTCTTCACGCACCTACACGGAAACGTTGGACAACAAGCGGCTGATCAGTTAAGAAGTAAAACACACCTTGATCCATCAGTTAGTTAGTTATTCATTGCTTACATGGTCCAGCGGACTGCAAAGAGCCGAATCAGGACCACCCCGATGCATCAGCTGAAGCACGAAATGCAGGTAATTTATGCTGAGGCATGTGGCATTTCAGGTCCTGGCGCAAATAGTGTAGCAAATCAGAACAAAAACACATCACAGCAAAACGCTGATGGAGTAAGGTTGCAGCCATTTTTGAGCTGTTATACAAGACGAACGCTATGCGCCTCTGAGATGTGGGTTTTCAACTTAGGTTATACACCTTTGGCGTTGATAAGCAGGATCAGGCAGATGTATTCCATCAGTTCGTCTAGCGCTACACAACCTGTGTGGAATTCAATATGATTATGATCCAAAAGGCTGTTAGGCAGCTGTAGAGAAGTTAACTGATGTAACGAATGTTTTTAAAATAGCAGTTGTGCACACCAATGGACAATTACGTTTTAGGAAAATACTGAGCCATGTTTACAAACAATGTGAGTGAGACTTTGACATCAGATTCTTTTTTTATGTTGACAATCATATTTTGAATCATGAATGTCGTGCATACTGAGTTAAGTATAGTTACCTTAAGTCAACATACATTATTTTGACGTCTCAATGTCTTCTTCAGCCCTATGTAAATAGTTTCTAATAACAGGTACTTTTCCCCACTCCAAACGTCCACCATAGTAAGCAGGAATGCTTTTTTTAGACTTTATATAATAATTGATAAATAATTATTGCTTGACACTTTGACGAGGCTGTCCACAACGTTTCTCTGAAAATATGTAGAGCCTAAAAGGAAAAGACATGCTGTTATCGTCTGAGATGGTTCACAGTGTGCTACTATGATTCATTACGATTCAGTCCAATCACCACCTTGATAACCAATCCACTACCACCAAAACGGCTGACTCTCACAACAGTTCGTTGATGGACGCTTAAAAAAAAGGAAAAAAAAGGGCGATTATAGCTCTGCAGCAAATTAAATCAGATCTGGTGCGTTTTAAGTTGAGAGACAATTTTAAAAGCAAGTCGAATCAAATAAGCTTGCAGTTCTGTTGTTATAATTCATAGTTTCGAACAAAATTGAAGAAGAGAGTCGACTCCACACTCAAAATTAACGTCATACACACATGTAGCAGTCTTTGCATTTCAATAGCCTGAATAGGAAGAGCCGAATTAACGGCCAATACTCTTTGAATACTTGACAGATGACGTCTACTGGAATATTTTTTGTGTTATTATTCTTGCAAGACGTTGATTGTCACGAGCTATGTTGGAGCATTTTGGCGCATCAAAAGTGGTCATTATTAACACATAGGTGTTTTGTACACACATTTCGTTTCTTCCTATCACTATTGTCAGTACACACTTTTTTAACTGAACAAAATCATTAACTAAACGTCAACTAACTGTAGGTAGCAATTGATTTTCCGCCTTTATTGTAGAAAATCATACTGCAGATTTAAACCATAAAAGGCAAAGAGACTAATATTTTGATTTGCAAGACAAACATTTAACATTCTCAGCTTACTACAGCATCAAGTATTGAACACTTCTCTTCCATCCATGAGTTGTGAAAAGATATCTTTCGGAAGACTTAAACTTATGGTTTCATAATTTTATGAACAATTCTCTTTAGGTAGAGCGATATCATGACATACAGAGAGAAATGTTTGATTGAAAGACCAACGATATAGACAAGGTTCATAGTGACGTCAGTTGTTCATGGTTGTGTGGGAATATCATGATTTCTTCTTATATACAGGGAACGGTGCATCTAACATCGGTTCCGTGTATTAAAGTGACACGAAGTGGTCAATGTATAACAAAGAAGGATGAATAATGTGAGGAAGTTAATAGGTTGATTGGTCACTCCACACGCTACACAATCTCCTTTTCCATCATGGGCACAATAAATGACAGCTTGAAGCTTGAAATATCAACTCTTTTTCTTCTTATTCCTCATCCTTCTTCTGGATACTGTAGGTACTTCCATCAGTTCCAAGAAAAAAAGGAAAATCCACAACTTCAGTTCTGAGGATTGCGCTGATTACATTCGATTAGAAGATTATAATCACTGATTAGAAATATGTATCAGACGTAAACAAAAAAAAAAGTATGTACATATACACGTCTTGTTCCGAGTAGAACGTCTAGTTAAGAGTTGCTCAGTTTGATCCAGGTCATATCAAGGTTTAATCAATAATAAATCTATAACTATTTACAAACATGCATGAGCAAGTACGGGATGGATCCATTATTCACAAAATGAAGGTCTGTATTATTTCGGATATATTTAACGCGTGAACAGATATATACAGATGGCCAAATACAAGCTGAGGTGAGTTGAGTGAGGATACAGAATCTCATGCTTTTCATTTTTACACCACAGAAGTAGAAATGGCTATTGCTTACACAGTGGAAACTGTTTCATAAGGAAGCCACAGAATGGCACGGCTTTGGCGATACACCACACCACGTTTAGACATTTGTACACTGTGGAGCTGTCCCCAGCACAAGAACATCACAATAAAGACGGGGATGAACGTTCAGCCATAGCTAGGACCTCCGACACGAAAGGTTGCTGGCCTGCATAAGATACAGCAAAACGTCCGTGTGTCCACCGAAGGCCGCGATATGCACGGCGCTCCAGCCGTCCCTGTTGGCCAGCCGTACGTCAGCTCCGAACCGCACGAGCAGCTTGACCAGCTCCAGGTTGCCGCGCTGGCAGCTCTCGTGCAGCACCGTCTGTCCATCAGCGTCGTAGGCGTTGAGGTTGATCTTACCCTCTCTGGCCTCCAGCAGCCGACGCAGCCCCGAAGAGTCGCCTCTCCTGACGGCCTGCCGAACGATGCGCTGGTACTGCGCCGCCATCTGAGGTGAAGGACATTCGGGGGACGACGAGGACGCCTCATCCTGCAGTCCCGGCAATGTCGTTGACGCGGAGGCGGCTGGAGGCGGGGAAGGGGTCGGAGTGGGTGTCGAGGCGGTGGTCGCGGCCGTGGTGCCGGTACTGCGACGTTGAGAGGGTGGCGATGGAGAGGCAGGGTAACTGCAGCAGCTGGGGTCGTCGTCGTCATGAGGTGGGGAGCCGTCCTGCGGGCTGGCAGAATGGCTCATGGCATTCGCTCCGGTTCTTTGGTAGGCCGACACACGTCGTCCTTCCCCTTTTGTGCTCTGCTCAGCAAAATGATCACACGTTTCTTCACAAACACACACACAATAGGCAACAGAAATGCGAACAAGTCACAACGTAGTTCCGCCACTCGTTAACACGAAACAACCACGAGTACCGTATTCATTTCCCCAACACGCAATCCTGCCTAGTGATGCGAGGTGTGAGTGTGAGTGTGCGTGAATGAACGGGGTCCATCGCCATAGTAGTAGTAGGGGCGAGTCACAACACCGCAGGGAGGAAGGAAGTTCAAACAGCAGCTGAGAGGAACAAGCAGCAGGAGAGCAACACAGGCCAAAGCTAGCAAGCAGTCATGAAAGAGTATAGGACTTGTAGTGTAGGCCTGGCAGCACGGCGATACCGTTAGGGAAAGCGGTCGGCTGTAGTGTAGTAGGCTACAGTGTGTGCACCCCTTTCGCCCTCGCACAAATCACGATTTTCCCACGACTGCTGGCAAGTTGTTAGAGCATAGCGCCCATTGGTACACATGCAAACTGGCAACACGCGGCTTCTTTTCCTCTCTACAATCTCGCTAATCCACTGCTGATCTCGTTACAAGAGTTCACCATATAGTGACAAGAATTTATTATCCAAAATATAGTTTACAGGGTTGTAGAACATCGTTCACTCAGTTACTGCAAAGTGATAGTAATACTCCCAATCCACAGTAACAAAATTCACAGCACAGATAACTGTTCACAATCGCAGTGACAGAATTCACAGTTACAGTGAACTTTTCTCTGAGAAAAAGTAGCAGAGTAAACCTACACACAAAACATGTTTTTAACAGAAATCACATTCCACTGACATACGACCACCGCTTTGTCCTTTCACAGATAACTTTTATTTTAGAACTTTCTGCCAAGGGGAAAGAGTTCACCGTGCAGATAAACGTTTTCATAAACAAAAGTTCACTTTTCACGATTAAATAGATGTCTGTGGGGTTTGTTTTTTTTTGACGAATGAAGCCAATCCAATATTCACAGTTACATTTTCACAGTGTTTCACAAACGTGCGACAGGGTTTTCTGACTCCACAGACAGAACTGATCACTTACACACAGGTATTTATTTATGTATTTATCCAATTTGTGAAGGTTTTGAACCCATCACACTCCTGCCTCTGTACTCCATGATTGGTACACACTGCAAAACAGACACAAAATACATCTTTTAATCTTAAATCATAACTAAAAGATTGCAGATATGTTAACCGTTCTTTTATGAAACAGACGATAACAATGTCTTGTCAAAAATAATCTACATACTTCCAAAATGACTGTTAGGAACAATCTTGTATGAATACATCAATAAGTGTTCTTTATTGAACAGAAGTTATATTATATCTATAATAGATATATAGACATAATATAACTTCTGTTCAATAAAGAACACTTATTGATGTATTCATACAAGATTGTTCCTAACAGTCATTTTGGAAGTATGTAGAATATTATGCAGATATAGAGATTATGCAGAGAGAGAGAGAGAGAGAGAGAGAGAGAGAGAGAGAGAGAGAGAGAGAGAGAGAGAGAGAGAGAGAGAGAGAGAGTGAGAGAGAGAGAGAGAGAGAGAGAGAGAGAGAGAGAGAGAGAGATTTCAAAAGCTGAAAAGGACTCATTAGGAACAGTTTTCTTTACCAACAGAAACCTCCAACGTTAAAAATGTATTTTAAAAATGTTAAAAATAGTTTTAAAATGTTAAAAATTTTTATAATGTAAAAAATGTATTTTAAAAAACAACAGATACGTCAGTTTGTTAGGAGTAGATTCACACTCATCTAACAAAACATTTAAAAAAAATTGCAGCAAAACGTCTGTATTGAGAGCGCACACACACACAACACTACACACACACACCCACACACCTCTTGAAACATTACAGATTTACAGCAAAGAGTCTGTCAGCAACACACTGACAAAACCTTGTGATGGGTATTAGTAATGTAGTAGTACAAACCTCGGCCACAAGAGTTTTGTGAGAAAACGGCACCCAAAGTTGATCTTGAAGTCAGGAACTTTGTCAGGCCCAACCAACGTGCACTCTCTGTAGACCCAACAACACAGATCACAGACTGGGGTATGGAATTATCTTTCACGCTGCTGCACTGTATATAGTGGAAGAACAGAGAGCAACACTAGCAGTAGGACAACATTACAAGCCGCTGACTGAATTCCACAAATCCAGCACGTTTACTCAAAAGCTGATGTGAAGAAAGAGAGAGAGAGAGAGAGAGAGAGGGGGGGGAGGGATTGAAGAGGGGGTTAAAAAACAACAAAAAAAACTCCCACTAACCTCTACTCGATCCACACGAACACTGGCAGAGAGAGAGAGAGAGAGAGAGAGAGAGAGAGAGAGAGAGAGAGAGAGAGAGAGAGAGAGAGAGAGAGAGAGAGGGAGAGAGAGAGAGAGAGATTTGGAGCTTTTGGCGGCTGCACGTTCATTCCAACACACAGAAAACGCAGTGGCTTGCTTTAGCGAGACGAACACACATATTGGTGTGAGAACCTCTCATTGATGCAAGTTCCCAGGCCAGCCGTCTCTTCTCACAGCCCAAATCTCTCGCTCGCGGCTCCCGTCTCTCGGTTTTTCAGTTCTCACCCCTACACTCCTACCCCCACCCCTTCACCGTGACCATTCTTTTTTTTTTTCTCTCTCTCTCTCTCTCTCTCTCTCTCTCTCTCTCTCTCTCTCTCTCTCTCTCTCTCTCTCTCTCTCTCCTGTCTCGAATCCTTTTACCGTTCTCTCTTACTGTCTCTATCCCCCCCCCCCCCTCCGCTCCTTCTTTCTAGCGTCGACCCTTGCTCACAGACGTATCAGTTTTTGCCTTCCTCTTCCTTCCCCTGCTTTTTTTTCCCAGGCTTCTAATTCCTCCCTCCTTCCTCAACCTTCTTCATTCTGCCTTGTCCTCTCTCTCTCTCTCTCTCTCTCTCTCTCTCTCTCTCTCTCTCTCTCTCTCTCTCTCTCTCTCTCTCTCTCTCTCTCTCCCCACCGCCAACTTCAAACCCTGTATCATCGCTTCCCTTCTTCTTCATACCCCAGCCTTTTTCCCAGGAACCCCGTCTCTCTCTCTCTCTCTCTCTCTCTCTCTCTCTCTCTCTCTCTCTCTCTCGCTAGCTGTAAAAACAAAAAGCTGGGAACTGCTAGTAGCGTGGTGGTGGCCCCTGTGAGCCAGTCAGAGAGCACCCTCACCTCTTTACAGCCCAAGCCCAAACTCTCTCACGGTCTGCAGGTCTCGCTCCAGTGTGAGCGGGGCAATAACATGGACCTCCTGACTGCTAGTAGTAGTATATCGGGATCAAACTTGGTCCACCACCACGATAAACTTAATCCTGAGCCGGGCCCTGAGAGTCGCCCCCTGAACGAAGCTTACTGCCAAGACATCAACCGCCACTAAAACTGCAGCGGACCTAAATCCGCGTGTTGTTGTAAACTGTTAAAGTCTCTTGTCGATGCAGTAGTCCGCGCAAGCGATTGTAGTGCTGGTGGTGGTGGTGGTGGCGGATGAGATTGTGGAGATGAAGGTGGTGGTGCTTGTGGTAGTGATGTTAGAGGTGGTTTGGAATGGTGGTGGTATATAGTTCTAAGAGTGGGGCTACATTTTTGAGTTGCTATAAATGAACAAG
>CM072527.1:19237958-19302936 GCA_036898135.1 Oncomelania hupensis | reverse complement strand
CATTGCTTTTATTCTGAGCCAAAAAAAAATTCATTAAAAGAAAATAAATTTAAGGAGAATCAATCGCTCTCTAAATCATGGAGTATCACAGAATACCTCGGTCACAACAAGTTCGAATTCGCAGTTGAAAGGTTCGATCCAGCTTGTCCTGGTCATTTTATTTTCAACACTGAGTTGAGCAATGAGCAATTACCACAATACACTTCTCGTAAGAAGAATGGAGCCCTTATATATTCTTATTTAAGAAACATGACAGAATAGATCAGATGAGCAAAATTCGTGTTTGCAGATCGAAATTCACAAGTTTGATTGCCCTGGTCATTTATTGCTGTATCCTGAGCAATCAAGAAAAATAAACTAAAGAAGATTGAATATCATCTCTAACGTAGCTGCTAAAACGCTTTTCATTAATGAAGTCGTCTTGTAGCAAAAGTTCAGCAAACGGAATTGATTGATTGATTGATTGTTGCTTTAGGTCCAGCGGACTCTTCCGAGCCAAATCAGGACCGGACAACCCCAGATCCGCATAAAAGATCTGCTGAAACAACCCTAGTGGGAAAATTGAATGCCCTCCACCGGCCAGTCACTTTACAATAAAGACATCCCACGCAGGGGACGGCTGAGGCTTTACCCCAACTACTCGAACCCCCGATTACAAAAACAAAATAGAATACAAACATCATTATAAATTATCAACAAAACACATACATATAAAATGTCTATAGTGCTAAATAATACAATCATAGGAAGCCCTAGTAACCACCCGGCAGAAAGCGTCCAACACTCCCAAGCTGATCCAACAGATCTCATACACAAACAAGGAGTCTTGTCCAGCAAGAGTTTTCAAGAAAAAGGGTAGGTCATTGATCTAGCGAAGAAGAGCAAATGAGGAAGACAGCGACAGTGGAAATTTAAAGCACTAAATTTCCAGAAAGTGGGGATACTATTTATACTGAAACCCCCGGCACTCCAACGGGGGGAACTGTTGCCGCAGTGAATCGGTCTTGCCTATAAAGGAAAGACAGGTTTTCAACTGGGGCTTTCACTTTTCCATTTATAGGTTAGAACAATCTACAGTGGCAAGATTGCTCATGACCCCAAGGGGTCAGCAAACGGAATAAAAACAGAGGATTCCAATAATAGATAATCACTACAAACAGCCCAATCAGGACCACAGCAGAGGACTGCTAGCATTCCAAACTTTACAACAATGAGACACAAAGGTGTACATAAACCCAAACAATGCTAGTTTGGGATAAAAACAAGACCCACACAAAACAGTGCAAATATTCCAGCTAAAGTTCTACAAAGAAAGTCAACATTTGCAGAGTCTCAGCTACTTGTCCCGCAAGCGCTTATGGAATTCCCTTTTGTAAAATATTAAATATTTTTACCACGTTCAGCTAAATAATCTTTATTAAGAAGCATATTTTCTACATAATCATTTGTTTACAAACAAGGTAAGACTTCTCTAAATAATATATTTTGTCGGTAAATAATGTATTATTTACCAAAACAATATATTGTTTAGGTAAATAAATCATGATATAGATAAATAAGTCATCAAATGCATTATTTAGCAGATTATGTGAAATAATGTATTATTTAGATGATGTTGCTAAATAATGCATTATTTATTTAACTATATCATTTTTTTGGGACTGCAATATTCCTTATTTAGGAGATTCGCAGATACAACTCGTATTACTGTGAGGTTGTGTGTAGGGATACAGAAAATAGGAAATTCGTGATTTTACGCTGTTTGGCGGTTTAAATTGACGCACCTGCTTTATTTTACTCTATTTTTTATATGTTCGCAACAGTATTTATATACGAAACTGAAACGGTAACGGTCCCGGAAAAGAGGGATCCATCATTATTTTTGCATTTGCGGGTTTGCCTTCATAGTAAATAAACGTGGAGAACTCGCAAGTTAACGGCGATCTTTTCAGAAGAAAAAAAAAATAGCAGAAGCGTTGATTCCACTATATAAAGATTATTTAACTGAAAGTGTAAAAAAAAAAAACGCACCGAAAAAATCGCACAATATATATTTAAGAAAGGTTAGTTAGTTAATTATTCATTGCTTACAGGGTCCAGCGGACTGCAAAGAGCAGAATCAGGACAACTTGGTTGAAAGAGGATTCACCCCTGATCCGTAAAACAGATCTGCTGAAACAACCCTAGTGCCAGTGGTAACACTGAAAGCACTCCACCAGCCGGTCACTTTATAATAAAGGCATCCCACGCAGGGGACGCTGAGGCTATACTCTAATTTATCGAACGCCCGTTTACAAAAACAAAAAAGGTAGGTGATTGGTATAGCGAAGAAGATAGCAGATTGATAGAAAAGAGTAGGAATGAGAAAGAAAAAAGGAGAAAGACGGCGACAATGGGAATTTAAAGCACTAAATTTCCTGAAAGTGGGGATACTATGTATACAGAAACCCCCGGCATTCTCACGGAAGAGGGCGTGGGTGGGTGCTGAACTGTAAAGGAAGGTGGTGTTTAAAGAGAGGGAGTGGGTGGGTGCTGAACTGTAAAGGAAGGTGGTGTTTAAAGAGAGGGGTGGGTGGGTGCTGAACTGTAAAGGAAGGTGGTGTTTAAAGAGAGGGGTGGTTGGGTGTTGAACTGTAAAGGAAGGTGGTGTTTAAAGAGAAGGGGTGAGTGGGTGGGTGCTGAACTGTAAAGGAAGGTGGTGTTTAAAGAGAGGGGGTGGGTGGGTGGGTGCTGAACTGTAAAGGAAGGTGGTGTTTAAAGAGAGGGGGTGGGTGGGTGCTGAACTGTAAAGGAAGGTGGTGTTTAAAGAGAGGGGGTGGGTGGGTGCTGAACTGTAACGGAAGGTGGCGTTTAAAGAGAGGGGTGGGGGGGTGGGGGGGGGTGCTGAACTGTAAAGGAAGGTGGTGTTTAAAGAGAGGGGGTGGGTGGGTGCTGAACTGTAAAGGAAGGTGGTGTTTAAAGAGAGGGGGTGGGTGGGTGGGTGCTGAACTGTAAAGGAAGGTGGTGTTTAAAGAGAGGGGGTGGGTGGGTGCTGAACTGTAAAGGAAGGTGGTGTTTAAAGAAAGGGGTGGGGTGGGTGCTGAACTGTAAAGGAAGGTGGTGTTTAAAGAGAGGGGGTGGGTGGTGCTGAACTGTAAAGGAAGGTGGTGTTTAAAGAGAGGGGGTGGGTGGTGCTGAACTGTAAAGGAAGGTGGTGTTTAAAGAAAGGGGTGGGGTGGGAGAGTGATGGGGGGAAATGTCGTGAGCAAAACATATCTTTTGGGAAATAGCTTGTTACAAAACATGTGCAATCTTCCACATCTTTTCAGAGAATAAAACCTTTGGTTTAAAAAAAACCAAACCAACAGTGCACTTATCTAAAGTCTCTCAATTCATTCATCTTACACATTTTCACAAATTCAGAAACAACATTGACATTCGGTGCTGTGAATATTATATTTTATACTGACCATCATAGCAATGCCCTAACACATCACAACGTAATTTACACGTCACCTGTTTTGTCATATTAAAAAAAACAAAAAAAAACAAAACAATAATACGTCATCACAGCATATACGCCATTTTTGTATCATACGTCACAAAACACGTACACCATTGTAAATCATCGCATACAATACACTTGTGTATTTCAGTCATACTCATGTAATGAAATATCTAATATCTTCAAATGTACGCGTCATTACACATTCGTCATCAATTAAAAAGTGCCTCAACATACACCACAGTTTACGCAATTCTGTGGTGCTACATACACACCCTACATAATGGGAATATGGCAAAAAGACCCACATATGACATCATTTTCATCATTCAACATGTATACGTAATCAAACAACAACGTCATACTATGTCATTATTTCAAACATTACATCAATGTGCATAAGTCAACACACGTCATCAATGACGTCATCTGCAATAGTATTGCATTATAATTCAAACACAACCATCACTGTTAAAACATACATCAACATGGCAATGTTAAGCAGGGTCAACTACGGGAGGGAGGGGAGGGGGGGGGGGAAATTAAACAGTCGAAACCACAAACACAAAATAACTTTTTGATCATACGGGCACACATAGTTTGCCGGCGGGAAGAAGGATTAAGAGAATAACAGCAGCAGAATGTGTGAGACTGTTGGGAGGACAGATGTTCGAAGATCTCAACCGCGGGTCGATCCCTTACACGGTCCACTCAAAAATGAGGAGATCTTACTCAAACAGCTTGATCTCCTTCATACATTCAAACCTGTAGTACAATGAGTAACGAGCACCATATGTATAATAATTCATAAAAAAAAAGCATTGTGTGATATACTCTTTGATTGTCAGCAGTTCTGTAATATTACATGGATTGTCATTAATATACGTTTGGCTATATTTTATTTTTAAAGGGTGTATTTCAAATTTTGTTATACTTTCTGAACTGGTGCATAATATACAGATTAACATGAGTATAAGCAAAAACGTTTTAAAACAAAAAATAGCAAATTTAAGGTAAAAACACAATAACTTTGACGTAAAACATAAAAACTGTAAATCTTACGATAGCCGACTATTATTTTAAACAACATAAATGTTTCATCATCTGAGGTTAAGAACATCCCCGCTATGCTGTTGTGCCGTCAGTCTAGCCCGTTATATATTTTCTGAACTGAAATTCTTACCTTGATTCTAAAAAATAGCAACGCCCGATTATAAGTCAACAGGAAATACTTAATCAAGTCAGAAGATCTCACCATTCCTAGAACGTCTTGAACCTTTTCTACTAGGATTCATTATATTAGTTTAATTATTATTACACTGATTTTGTATACTAAAACATCTATATGGTGAACATGCCTGCGTTCCTACAGCCTAATGTTCCTAAAGTTATCTGTTCCCACAGCTCTATGAGTTCAGAGCTGCTGGAATATACAGCGGTGGGATCAAATAGCTAGACATGTAGGAAGCTAGGGATGAACTCCTACCATCAGCTCCTTCCCACTATAAGATAGTCTATCACAGTAAATAAAACGATGCTGCTAATATATGGTGACAACAGCAACAACAACAAAACATGTGACAATCTATGTAATATCAACAGTGGCTGGCAAGAGAAGGTATCCATGAGTGACAAATGCAAACAAACAACAAACACACAAATACAAAACAACCAACAATACAGCAGACCAAGAGTGACCAATATACAAAATTACCAGTGACAAACTAAAAGACAAAACAAAAATAATAATTAAAAAAATACGAGTGATATAGCCCACTATTCATAATACTGTACACATCGATTAGTAGTGCCAACAAAATATAACAACAACAAACTTTTCCATAGCTTAAACTTCAACACAAACTAACCTTACATGTAAGTACACCATGATTAAACACCTGCATGATTCATTTGTTAAATGAGGTATAATGTAAACCAAATTAAAACCAAACAAACCAGAAATATAATTCAATAAGCAGTAAATAAAACTACGCATATTAAAGTTTTTACAAACAACAAAGTAAAAACTGCAATCATAATATATTGATAAACACAAAATTAATCAAAATATTATGAAAACTTTAGCAATATAAATATAACGTGCATAGTACCATACCACTCCCCACCAAATTTTCTTTGTTCCCCCCCTCTCTCTCTCTCTCTCTCTCTCTCTCTCTCTCTCTCTGCATACTACCATACCACTCCCCACCAAATTTTCTCCGTCCCCCCCCCCACCCTCTCTCTCATTCTCTCTTACATAACTTAGATCCCAGCAAAAGTTTATGAAAGATTTAAACAGCTGCACTACCGAGTGTCCTTACTTTAAAACAGTAAAATATAGAATTAGATCATTGAAAGAATAGGTCAGCTAAATGTATTGAATTATTTTTTTAAAAATCAAACAATGGATTTCTTTCTTAGTGTATGCAAGGGAATACCTTGCAGTGGATTTCAAACAATGCTAAACATTTAAGAAGTCACGTACCATGACCAGTTTCCATGTAGGCCTATGTGTTACGTTAGTCTAAAATACACTTCGGTGAAAAGTCGTTATATATATATAAACCAACAGCAAACATGTGTACGTGTTCGCCTCCAAACGTGAACTATGTAAAACAAAATGTAATATACATGCGGTCAAATAATTTGTCCTCTTAAATAACAAGATCTGCTTTTTTTTATTTTTAAAAAGACCCGAAGTACGGTCACCTAATTTATGTGTGTGTGTTGTAACTTGTATGATGTGATGGATAAGCATAAAATTCTGACGTCGGGGTGTATTGTTTGACAAGGTGTCGCTTTGTACAACTTTGTTTGAAACGTGTACACCGAGATATATCAAAACAGTTGTACAAAAATACTCATAACAGCGAATCGTGGAAAGGTACACCTAATGGTGCACTTAGACCATTTGACTTACTTGGTCTTCATTAACATATTATACAACATTTATCGGGTCCAAAAGATCCATCGAGCTGTTCTTCCTATTCATCTCACCACTCACAATGATATATTAAGAAAAGAAATATGTGTGGACCATGTTTTGTGTATTTTGTCATCTATTGTGTAATATATCCTGTTAAACACTGATAGTATGGAATTGAGGGTTCTATCATCTACTGTGTAATATACACTGTTAACACTGACAGTGTGTGATTGTGGGTTCTATCATCTAATGTATACATCGTGAACACTGACAAAGAATTGTATTCAGTTCTGAATCATTTTGTTCATTGTTGTTGTACAGGGTTTGTTCATCAAATGCCAACCTAGACTGAAATTGTAGGGTGAAAAGTGAAAACACAAGTTTGCTTAAAGTTTTAACCTACCTGTACCTGTTACTCACATAGTCCGATTTGACCTCATCTAGTAGGGAAAAAAGTTAGTTCGCTACTGAGTTGAAAGTTCCTTTATTGACTGCCTAGACTCAAATTCTTCTTCTTGACCTCCTTTGACATGTCGAAAGATCAACGCGGTTGTCGACGTTGTGTATAATAAATATGCTCACGGCTGATGTGTACATGTTACATCTCTTGCATGTAAGGTATTCTGTTTTTACCTGACACGTCAACGCGCCAGTATATTTTTCCTTTAGACAGACAATAGGTTAATATAATGAAATATGGGTTAATATAATTAAAATAATTAAAATAAAATTTGTAACGCTAGTTCGAACGGCCGCACACACACTTCCCGGTATTTTTATTGAGATAATAAAGATTCTGATTTTGATTTCTGACAATATCATTTTTGACACATAGTGAAAACGAGAGTTTTAAAATGGCATAACTTATTCAATAAGTTTTCTTACGCCTACGGACACTTAAGGTGTAATCACACGTTCAACACGCCAATACGTTTCCACCCAAGTCAGGGGTTTTAAGATAACGCTAGTTCACATGAGGTGAATTTGGAAGAACACTTCAACAAACCTTTTTTTTTTTTTTTAATCTGATCTTTTTCAAATAAGTTTTTATACAAGTGTCAAGCACAATAAAACCGTGTATAACATTATCTGTATCAAGGTCATCAAATTGACTACTGTACGTCTTTGATGAGATTTCTTTAACTTTTCAAAAAAATGTTATATAGGGTAGAAAACAATTTATATTTGATTTCCTAAACAGTATAATCTGAATAAATGTAGAACAATACTGAGTGGAGGTCGGGGATGGGGTTGGTATATTTAGTGGGGGTGTCGGGGAATGGAAGGAGGGGTGAGGAGGGAGAAGTGATCCAATTATTTTCCAGTATTTACCCTCATATGCACACTTAAAAATATTTCTCAGTGCTTTATTCAAGTCACTGATAAAAGAGAGAAGAATAAAATGCACGGAAAACACCACAACAGAGGTTAAAAAAATTATACTATAACTTAGGTATTTTCTTAAAAATTTTCAAGTATAAATCGTTACTTTAGTCGATTTAAGGTCCGGTTAGTTAGTTAGTTAGTTAGTTAGTCAGTGTTTATAGGGTCCAGCGGACTGCAAATAGCTGAATCAGGACGACAACCTTGTTCAAAGAGGGTTCACCTCTGATCCGTATAAAAGATCTTCTGAAACAACCCTAATGTAATGGTACAATGTTTTGTTGACATATAGCTTATGCAGTATTTATACAATATTACTTATATAATTATGTAAAGTATCCTAAATAAATTCCACCCACAAACACACACCTGTGGAATGCCCTTCATCTTGTGACAGCTTATCACTAAAAACGTATTGCTTGTCACTATTAAAAAAACAAAACTCAACTATTTGTGCCCACTGAGCATGACTTTGTGACATGTAATTTTGCCGGCTTACAAGTCATCATCATCACATCATCATCATCATCATCATCATCATCATCATCATCATCATCATCATCATCATCATCATCATCATCAGTAAAAAAAAAAAAAACTACAACAACAAAACAACTAAACATAATTTTGTTGTTACTTTCAGAATGCATTACATACATCATGTTAATTATTGCCTTTTTTTCCCCTTCTTTATAATCTGATGATTGCTTCGCTTTCTTATCCTATCCTAGAAAGATGGAGTACGCTGAGTAAACGGTCATCTGTGGCGCCCCAACGACCTTCGAGTTGCGGGATAGGACGGGATAGGATAGGATAGGACAGGATAGGATTGCTTCGCTTTGCTTCTTTATAATCTGATGATTGCTTCACTTTTATTTTGTTGATTGATTGATTGATTGATTTATTGTTGCTTTAGGTCCAGCGGACTCTTCCGAGCCAAATCAGGACCGGACAACCCCCGATCCGCATAAAAGATCTGCTGAAACAACCCCAGTGGGAAAATTGAACGCCCTCCACCGGCCAGTCACTTTACAATAAAGACATCCCACGCGGGGGACGGCTGAGGGTTGACCTCAACTACGCGAACACCCCGGTTACAAAAACAAAATAGAATACAAACATCATTATAAATCATCAACCAAACACATACATATAAAATGCCTATAGTGCTAAATAGTACATTCATAGGAAGCCCTAGTGACCACCCGGCAGAAAGCGTCCAACACTCCCAAGCTGATCCAACAGACCTCATACACAAACAAGGAGTCTTGTCCAGGAAGAGTTTTCAAGAAAAAAGGTAGGTCATTGATCTAGCGAAGAAGAAGATAGTATAGCAGAGTGAAGGACAGAGCAGGAATAGGAAAGAGTAAATGAGGAAGACAGCGACAGTGGGAATTTAAAGCACTAAATTTCCATAAAGTGGGGATACTATTTATACTGAAAACCCCCGGCACTCCAACGGGGGTACTGTTGCCGCAGTGAAGCGTCTTGCCTATAAAGGAAAGACAGGTTTTCAACTGTGGCTTTCACTGTTCCCTTTTATTTTGTTGATAACTTTGTACGCAATAAAAAAATGCAATGAGCAAGTATACCAACGTGAATAATCGCACTGTACAAGTCAACATCCCCATTGAACTGTGCCTATTGTTTTTCTGTTTGGCAATATGAGCACATTCCTAGACTATACAAGTACATGTATAAGGACCGTCAACAAGTACCCTCTATATATTGTTATATATAGGCTAATGACACATTGAAATACCATCCACTCGCAATTATGATAGAACGGTTTCACGTTACTTAAATAATGCTTACATTACATCACTATCCCCCGATCTTCAAAGCCATGTATGTGGGCGGCACTGGAACAATTATGACAAAAGGTCAAAGGGTGTTTAAGGTTCATCTGGCGATGTATCTACCATGAACAAATGCCTCATTCAAATATCTTGAAAATAAACGATTTTAGAACTCTAGTTTGTACATTGTATTGTGCATATGTATATGAGTATGAATGTATGTATGTATGTGTTTATTTATGTTTAAATGAGAATTTGTTATATTTTAACTTTCCACCTATATCAAGACGATGCAGGAACTATTTAACCTAAAGCTATTTTATATTAAGTACAGAGATAAAATCAAATCTGGTGCCTTATAAAACTAAAAAGAAAGTAAACTAAAATACAACCAACAGTATTACAAAGAACTGAACCATAACTGACAAAATAAAAACAAGGATAAATGCATTCTAGTCAACAAAACGCACAGTTGAAAAGCAATATACTTAAAAAGAAGTGTATTTTAGCCAATCAGATATAATATAACAAATAAAAGAACATTAACACAACAGAGCACAAATAATATCAACATCACAGATTCGTGTGCTCACGTATTAATGACGTAAATGGAGCACTTTTTTGTAAGCATTCAATCATTAAATGTGAATAGGTTTGTGGGGGTAGGGAGGAGGATAAAAGGAGGGGAGAGGGCACATTAAAAAAATAAAGTAAACCTTTGTTGGGAAATAGAGAGGAGTTTGACACTGACAAAATAGTGTATGTTAGTTGTTACTTATCCAAAGTTAAACACATTTTTAATCAGTCCAAATTCATCTTAAGTATTCACATCGGCCATCCATCCATTCATGACCCATCCACCTATCCATTAACTCATACCTCCATGCATATATACCATCGTGGAGTCATTACCGTGGTTAATGATTTTGCTCAGTATTATAATTATTATTAACAGTGAACTTCTGATTAGAACGCGAGTAAGAATTATGTAATCCCCCCAACCCTCCTCCCTGCCTCCTTCCTCTCTTCCCCCTTCCCCTCCCCCACCCTCGTTAAACGTGTATTCTGTGCATAACCGGCACACACATTCACAAAACAGTATACAATCCACGGCTTCATAATATCACGTCCATCCACACAGAGGAAAGTGGCGGGCGGGAATATTTTTTTTCAAATAGGTCAGTTCAATGTACAGGTGAAAAGCAAATATATAATGATATAAATTTACAAAATGTTAAGATCAAGGTATATTTACACACATGTAAAAAGAAGAACATATATATGTATACATATATAAGAATTCTTTTAGAGTACATGCAAAACATTTAAGGAATAAATTATTTACACTTTAGACATTCCATAGATTATGAAAATACAAGTTTACAAACTGTACAATTAATTCAATCAATGGTATGTATCCAAACAATGTGAAACTGTGAAATATTCACACACTGTAAATGTATGTATTATACATGTTAATTAATATATAATAAATTTTCAAACTTATGAATGGTTATTTTAATGATTTTAATATGATTTTACATACATGTGTGTGTTTATTCCTAAATTTGAATTACAAAACATTTTTACATTTTAATATTTTCACATACATACATGTTTCCTATATGTTGTGACTATTAGTCCGTTCTGTAATTTTGTCTTCTTAGCATAACTATTGTTATATTGAATGATTTCTGTTCTCTTTAGTTGTGTTCTTTTTAATTTATTTTTTCTTTGTCTCATTGTTTCAATCCTGATGAAGCCATAAGCGAAAATGTGAAAAAAAAACACGTATGTGAACGTGTATTGTATCCATGAAAATCCGTGAAAATGTATTATATTATAATCATGAACATGCATCTGAGGTGTGAAACATCCCCACAACGCATACATAAACGTTTTCTTACACATAATTTATGTAAAAACGTATTACGTTTCTAGCCACAAGGGTAACTAAAAGGTATATTAAGCGTGTAAATGCGTTCGGGGATATAACACATTTTCACACGTGTGTCCATATATACCTGAACGTGCGAAAAAATGCATTAGATCTACACAGGAGTGAAAATAAATATTAAATGCCACGTAGGAAATGATAGCAGTCATATGTACACTGTGAAATCGCTTCTTTCATAGACGAGTGTAGCACGTGATACTGTGTACGAGTGCAAAGCTGAAAACAAACCCTTGACAGCTCTATCGCACGTTAGTATAAAAGACGATCTATCTCATACAATGAAGCAACAGCTATATCGTACGTTAGTATAAAAGACGGTCTTTCTCATACAATGAAGTTTTATCCCCCATACGCTCAATGTGTCCGGGGACGTTAATTTACTCAACAATGAAGCAACAGCTATATTATAATTTACTACATGAAACAATGGTCTTTTAAGACTAAGAGCCCCGAAGTTTCATCTTGGTTTGTTGAGTAAATTTATGTGTAAACTAAACTATGTTCTAAATGAAAGTTTATCTGTTAAGAACCATTTCCACTTCAAATTTTGCCGTAGGGAGAACTGTTTCAAGAGAGAAGTCTTCTATTCCCTGGAACTGCAGCCATACTTTCCTATTTAAATTAGGTCGGAAAGAAATGTTTGTGAGTGTGACAGAAGACTTCTCTCCACGTCATATTCTTTTACTTGTTATGAAACGTTTCCCCGCTGCGACTTCATTTCATGTAAAATAATAACTAGAAATGCTTCCTGAAATAGGTTTTTGAAATAAATGTTGCTGTGAAATAGTATTGCAGAATCTTACTTTCCATGGAAAATGTGTCGATGTGAGACTAATTTTCAAGTGCGTATGATTCGCAAGAAACTATTTTTAATGACAGCATTTCTTGGCCATATTGTGGGAAACATTCACGAGAGTTCAAATGATAGTATTTAAATTGTAGCGACATATTGTATTCATATTTCAATTCAGTCGCGCTACCATTGCACTTGCAGATATGACGTGAATTACGGTCGCTGCAACTGCCTGACTAAATCATTGTTTTCTATTAGTATTAGTCTTTTTACATAGTAGACTGACCTAGACTGAACTAAACTTAGCAAAACAGTTAATTAAAAAACTGTCATGCGGCAGCTGAATTTTATGTGACATACTGTTGCTGCGACTAGTTCAGAGCCGTTAACATTGCATACTACTCCTTTCGCCATTACAATCTAATATTACTACAATAGAGTACACACACGCACACACACCTACACACACACACATATAGTATAGTTACAGCGTCAGTAGTGACTACGCCGTACGGAGATTAAGGACCCTACTGTCTTCTGGTTTGTTAAGCTGCACACACGCCCATTGGAGGGCTTTCAGCTCCATAATGTAGATTAATTAACTTTTTTAACGATCATACTATCTAGTGCAAAAGTTCGAAGAAAACAAATTATTTTGGAAAACAAATTATCTTGAAAAACAAATTATCTTGGAATCACTTTAAGTTTTCAAACCTGTCAACTCCTTCCCTAAGAAAAGTCTCAAAAAATGTAAGGCATCTACCTTATAAGATAACCCAAACTCCTGTTTCTTATTATAAAGAATTAAGATCTAATCGGAGATGTTAAAAAAAGTCAGTATATTTTCTTATTTAGATGTGATTAACACAATAGTTATTGTGGGTGTTGATATAAATTATAATCCGTTAATTCACGCATGTTATTAACAGGTTTGCTTTCAACTTTGGAGAATGAGTCTTCTACGAGTCTGATCAGTTCTTAATTGTTAATGACATAAAATAGGAGGCAGCATGTCAGTTGCGGATCCAGGATTGATATATATTTTGAATAAGGGATAGCAAAGTGTCTGTACTTGCAGTTAAATCATGAAAACTTTGGATAACGCATTTCATGAAACAGGTTTTAAGGCGTAAAACAATTATTTGAAAGAGATTGCTTGGTCGGAAAAGATGTGGGTAGTAACGTCTAGAATGCATGCTGGTATGAACATTGAGATTTATCGTCTACACCCACCATTGGCGATATGGCAGTCGGGGATAACCATCCCAGGGAAAGAGGGGTAGGGACCTAAATCAACACTGAACCACAAGAGCAATCATACTGCTAAAATGGACAGTGAAAATGGCCACATTTTATATCGCCCACCACGGGATTCGAATCTGGGTCATCGGTGTGCCAGGCGAACGCTCTACCACTTGAGCTACGGCGGTGGTATAGCTCAGACTAGGCTTTTATACAAGTGACCGACAGAATCACAGATCACAGAAATGTATGGAAGTGAGTAACCCACAAGGTGCGAGAGTAACACGATACCCTGGCTTCAGTATTACTAATTAGACTTTAAAAAGGGTATGCGCCTGGTTGGGTGATTCTGTTGTAAGCTGAACTGTGAAGAGAGATAGCCCCCCTCAGCAAGTATGATTGTGAAAAGAGGGCTTGACTCTCGGAGCTTTTGGGTCAAGTGAAAACGATAGCGGCACCAATTTGTATTGTGATCACATTAAATATATATATATATACAACACTCTTATTCAAGACAGCATGGACTATTTCTGGGTTGTCAAGTTTGTTCTGGATGGGAGTATTCTGATTATGTAGGGTGCTAAGACTCTGGCTCTAAAGAGAATCTAAACGATTGAATGGACGATTGCGGTTTTACATTCTACAACTCCAATAACATAAACAGGGCAGGTGTTTTTGTGTTTTTTTTTTTTTTTAAAAAATGAAGAGTCTAAATATTCAACGCATCTAATCCATACAATGGTTTTATTTTGTATATTTGTATTAGCTCTACGCATGAACAATAAGCCTACTAACAGCAAAACAAAATTAAAATATGTTGCTCTCTCAGAATTAAAGGAAAAAAATAACCAAAACAAATTTCTCAAATTCGGAGTTAAGGAAGTATTATAAACTTATCTTATTATCATATCAAATCCATACAGTGCAACATTTGGTTTTCTGTATTAAATACTTTACACATTTTCCGTATATATACGTACCATTCACCTACTTAAATGAAATGGCTAGACTTTCACATCAATCATGACAATGACGACAATGATGATAGTGATGATGAAAATGCATTTTTAGTCTCGCAAACCTGGCAATTCCAAGTAGTTAAAGGAAGACATTGTAATCGTGTTGGTTGTTGGCCAATTGTTCTTCGAAGCACAATAGTTGAATTGCGTCTAAGTTTTAAAATCTAAATAGCGTACCACAGTACAGAACCCTGATACATTGAACCTGACTATTTCAACCTGAATGCAAAATACCTGTAGACATTGAAGCAAAAACTTTGAGAACCGTTACTTCTTCCAACAAGCGTATGCCGGGTAAGTTTTATATAAACAAAAAGTAATACGTTTTTTTGTGTGGTACCAAAAGCTTCTCTCAACAAACATACACTGAAAAAGTTGTAAATATAGCTATTCTGGTTATAGACGTTCCTTTGATAAAAGGTCACCCAAAGTTCCAAATCGTAGACACGAGACCAGGAACGAGTGGATATAGATATTTAGGGTCCAGCGGATTGATTGTTTTGCTTATTGTTGTTGTTTGTTTTTCACATGGAAATCTCGTGCACAATGTCCGAGACGATAATTAAGCCTATCTTTTGTTGTGGAAGAAGACTGATCCTATCCTGAACAAAACTTGAAACAACCACATAAGCCGTTCACAGCATAGTTTGGACGGAAGATGGTGACACAGTTCTCCAAAATGTAATGTCTTCACCAAAGAGACATTTCCCCTCTCCTCTCCCAAACAAAAAAAGAACCAAACCAAAACAACAACAAACAAAAATCAATGGTGACACGTGTTACTTCAAAAGGGGAAAATCATGAACAACTACGCACACGTTACCTAAACACAAAAACATTAAATTTAACATAAGGTTTGTAACTCAGTAACGTTAACCTATCTAGTATAAATAATATTATGTAGTTCCTAACTTTCATCTTCAACTTACTTGCTGTACGATTAGCCCACCTAGCATTCCAAGTGATTATAGAGACCAGATTAATAGCATACAGCATCAAAACTGAAGACAAGGTCTCGCTTATTATCGTGGGAAATTACACTGTAGCACTGAGTTACTGCTCCCTTTCAAAATACTGATTTCTAACACACAAACTTTGTAGCCTACAGAAGTCCTTGGTTCTTAACTTCTTTTGATCGTGTTGATGACATGTACAGAAAATTTGGAGACAAGGTAACTACACACATGGTTGATCTATTCTAATGCACGTGCACGAAGAATACTATAATGTATACTGTACTGGCCTTTGAGAGAATGACAAGACTGACTTTGAATCTTTTGCTCTTCACGCACCTACACGGAAACGTTGGACAACAAGCGGCTGATCAGTTAAGAAGTAAACACACCTTGATCCATCAGTTAGTTAGTTATTCATTGCTTACATGGTCCAGCGGACTGCAAAGAGCCGAATCAGGACCACCCCGATGCATCAGCTGAAGCACGAAATGCAGGTAATTTATGCTGAGGCATGTGGCATTTCAGGTCCTGGCGCAAATAGTGTAGCAAATCAGAACAAAAACACATCACAGCAAAACGCTGATGGAGTAAGGTTGCAGCCATTTTTGAGCTGTTATACAAGACGAACGCTATGCGCCTCTGAGATGTGGGTTTTCAACTTAGGTTATACACCTTTGGCGTTGATAAGCAGGATCAGGCAGATGTATTCCATCAGTTCGTCTAGCGCTACACAACCTGTGTGGAATTCAATATGATTATGATCCAAAAGGCTGTTAGGCAGCTGTAGAGAAGTTAACTGATGTAACGAATGTTTTTAAAATAGCAGTTGTGCACACCAATGGACAATTACGTTTTAGGAAAATACTGAGCCATGTTTACAAACAATGTGAGTGAGACTTTGACATCAGATTCTTTTTTTATGTTGACAATCATATTTTGAATCATGAATGTCGTGCATACTGAGTTAAGTATAGTTACCTTAAGTCAACATACATTATTTTGACGTCTCAATGTCTTCTTCAGCCCTATGTAAATAGTTTCTAATAACAGGTACTTTTACCCACTCCAAACGTCCACCATAGTAAGCAGGAAAGCAGGAATGCTTCTTTTAGACTTTATATAATATTTGATAAATATTTATTGCTTGACACTTTGACGAGGCTGTCCACAACGTTTCTCTGAAAACATGTAGAGCCTAAAAGGGAAAGACATGCTGTTATCGTCTGAGATGGTTCACAGTGTGCTACTATGATTCATTACGATTCAGTCCAATCACCACCTTGATAACCAATCCACTACCACCAAAACGGCTGACTCGCACAACAGTTCGTTGATGGACGCTTAAAAAAAAGAAGGGCGATTATAGCTCTGCAGCAAATTAAATCAGATCTGGTGCGTTTTAAGTTGAGAGACAATTTTAAAAGCAAATCGGATCAAATAAGCTTGCATTTCTGTTGTTATATTTCATAGTTTCGAACAAGAAGAGAGTCGACTCCACACTCAAAGTTAACGTCATCAGACATGTAGCAGTCTTTGCATTTCAATAGCCTGAATCAGTGAATAGGAAGAGCCGAATTAACGGCCAATACTCTTTAAATACTTGACAGATGACGTCTACTGGAATATTTTTTGTGTTATTATTCTTGCAAGACGTTGATTGTCACGAGCTATGTTGGAGCATTTTGGCGCATCAAAAGTGGTCATTATTAACACATAGGTGTTTTGTACACACATTTCGTTTCTTCCTATCACTATTGTCAGTACACACTTTTTTAACTGAACAAAATCATTAACTAAACGTCAACTAACTGTAGGTAGCAATTTGATTTTCCGCCTTTATTGTAGAAAATCATACTGCAGATTTAAACCATAAAAGGCAAAGAGACTAATATTTTTGATTTGCAAGACAAACATTTAACATTCTCAGCTTACTACAGCATCAAGTATTGAACACTTCTCTTCCATCCATGAGTTGTGAAAAGATATCTTTCGGAAGACTTAAACTTATGGTTTCATAATTTTATGAACAATTCTCTTTAGGTAGAGCGATATCATGACATACAGAGAGAAATGTTTGATTGAAAGACCAACGATATAGACAAGGTTCATAGTGACGTCAGTTGTTCATGGTTGTGTGGGAATATCATGATTTCTTCTTATATACAGGGAACGGTGCATCTAACATCGGTTCCGTGGATAAAGTGACACGAAGTGGTCAATGTATAATAAAGAAGGATGAATAATGTGAGGAAGTTAATAGGTTGATTGGTCACTCCACACGCTACACAATCTCCTTTTCCATCATGGGCACAATAAATGACAGCTTGAAGCTTGAAATATCAACTCTTTTTCTTCTTATTCCTCATCCTTCTTCTGGATACTGTAGGTACTTCCATCAGTTCCAAGAAAAAAAGGAAAATCCACAACTTCAGTTCTGAGGATTGCGCTGATTACATTCGATTAGAAGATTATAATCACTGATTAGAAATATGTATCAGACGTAAACAAAAAAAGTATGTACATATACACGTCTTGTTCCGAGTAGAACGTCTAGTTAAGAGTTGCTCAGTTTGATCCAGATCATATCAAGGTTTCATCAATAATAAATCTATAACTATTTACAAACATGCATGAGCAAGTACGGGATGGATCCATTATTCACAAAATGAAGGTCTGTATTATTTCGGATATATTTAACGCGTGAACAGATATATACAGATGGCCAAATACAAGCTGAGGTGAGTTGAGTGAGGATACAGAATCTCATGCTTTTCATTTTTACACCACAGAAGTAGAAATGGCTATTGCTTACACAGTGGAAACTGTTTCATAAGGAAGCCACAGAATGGCACGGCTTTGGCGATACACCACACCACGTTTAGACATTTGTACACTGTGGAGCTGTCCCCAGCACAAGAACATCACAATAAAGACGGGGATGAACGTTCAGCCATAGCTAGGACCTCCGACACGAAAGGTTGCTGGCCTGCATAAGATACAGCAAAACGTCCGTGTGTCCACCGAAGGCCGCGATATGCACGGCGCTCCAGCCGTCCCTGTTGGCCAGCCGTACGTCAGCTCCGAACCGCACGAGCAGCTTGACCAGCTCCAGGTTGCCGCGCTGGCAGCTCTCGTGCAGCACCGTCTGTCCATCAGCGTCGTAGGCGTTGAGGTTGATCTTACCCTCTCTGGCCTCCAGCAGCCGACGCAGCCCCGAAGAGTCGCCTCTCCTGACGGCCTGCCGAACGATGCGCTGGTACTGCGCCGCCATCTGAGGTGAAGGACATTCGGGGGACGACGAGGACGCCTCATCCTGCAGTCCCGGCAATGTCGTTGACGCGGAGGCGGCTGGAGGCGGGGAAGGGGTCGGAGTGGGTGTCGAGGCGGTGGTCGCGGCCGTGGTGCCGGTACTGCGACGTTGAGAGGGTGGCGATGGAGAGGCAGGGTAACTGCAGCAGCTGGGGTCGTCGTCGTCATGAGGTGGGGAGCCGTCCTGCGGGCTGGCAGAATGGCTCATGGCATTCGCTCCGGTTCTTTGGTAGGCCGACACACGTCGTCCTTCCCCTTTTGTGCTCTGCTCAGCAAAATGATCACACGTTTCTTCACAAACACACACACAATAGGCAACAGAAATGCGAACAAGTCACAACGTAGTTCCGCCACTCGTTAACACGAAACAACCACGAGTACCGTATTCATTTCCCCAACACGCAATCCTGCCTAGTGATGCGAGGTGTGAGTGTGAGTGTGCGTGAATGAACGGGGTCCATCGCCATAGTAGTAGTAGGGGCGAGTCACAACACCGCAGGGAGGAAGGAAGTTCAAACAGCAGCTGAGAGGAACAAGCAGCAGGAGAGCAACACAGGCCAAAGCTAGCAAGCAGTCATGAAAGAGTATAGGACTTGTAGTGTAGGCCTGGCAGCACGGCGATACCGTTAGGGAAAGCGGTCGGCTGTAGTGTAGTAGGCTACAGTGTGTGCACCCCTTTCGCCCTCGCACAAATCACGATTTTCCCACGACTGCTGGCAAGTTGTTAGAGCATAGCGCCCATTGGTACACATGCAAACTGGCAACACGCGGCTTCTTTTCCTCTCTACAATCTCGCTAATCCACTGCTGATCTCGTTACAAGAGTTCACCATATAGTGACAAGAATTTATTATCCAAAATATAGTTTACAGGGTTGTAGAACATCGTTCACTCAGTTACTGCAAAGTGATAGTAATACTCCCAATCCACAGTAACAAAATTCACAGCACAGATAACTACTGTTCACAATCGCAGTGACAGAATTCACAGTTACAGTGAACTTTTCTCTGAGAAAAAGTAGCAGAGTAAACCTACACACAAAACATGTTTTTAACAGAAATCACATTCCACTGACATACGACCACCGCTTTGTCCTTTCACAGATAACTTTTATTTTAGAACTTTCTGCCAAGGGGAAAGAGTTCACCGTGCAGATAAACGTTTTCATAAAGTTCACTTTTCACGATTAAATAGATGTCTGTGGTTTTTTTTTTTTTTTTTTTTGGACGAATGAAGCCAATCCAATATTCACAGTTACATTTTCACAGTGTTTCACAAACGTGCGACAGGGTTTTCTGACTCCACAGACAGAACTGATCACTTACACACAGGTATTTATTTATGTATTTATCCAATTTGTGAAGGTTTTGAACCCATCACACTCCTGCCTCTGTACTCCATGATTGGTACACACTGCAAAACAGACACAAAATACATCTTTTAATCTTAAATCATAACTAAAAGATTGCAGATATGTTAACCGTTCTTTTATGAAACAGACGATAACAATGTCTTGTCAAAAATAATCTACATACTTCCAAAATGACTGTTAGGAACAATCTTGTATGAATACATCAATAAGTGTTCTTTATTGAACAGAAGTTATATTATATCTATAATAGATATATAGACATAATATAACTTCTGTTCAATAAAGAACACTTATTGATGTATTCATACAAGATGGTTCCTAACAGTCATTTTGGAAGTATGTAGAATATTATGCAGATATAGAGATTATGCAGAGAGAGAGAGAGAGAGAGAGAGAGAGAGAGAGAGAGAGAGAGAGAGAGAGAGAGAGAGAGAGAGAGAGAGAGAGAGAGAGAGAGAGAGAGAGAGAGAGAAGAGAGAGAGAGAGAGAGAGAGAGAGATTTCAAAAGCTGAAAAGGACTCATTAGGAACAGTTTTCTTTACCAACAGAAACCTCCAACGTTAAAAATGTATTTTAAAAATGTTAAAAATAGTTTTAAAAAATTAAATGTTAAAAATTTTTATAATGTAAAAAATGTATTTTAAAAAACAACAGATACGTCAGTTTGTCAGGAGTAGATTCACACTCATCTAACAAAACATTTTAAAAAAAATTGCAGCAAAACGTCTGTATTGAGAGCGCACACACACACACAACACTACAAACACACACCCACACACCTCTTCAAACATTACAGATTTACAGCAAAGAGTCTGTCCGCAACACACTGACAAAACCTTGTGATGGGTATTAGTAATGTAGTAGTACAGACCTCGGCCACAAGAGTTTTGTGAGAAAACGGCACCCAAAGTTGATCTTGAAGTCAGGAACTTTGTCAGGCCCAACCAACGTGCACTCTCTGTAGACCCAACAACACAGATCACAGACTGGGGTATGGAATTATCTTTCACGCTGCTGCACTGTATATAGTGGAAGAACAGAGAGCAACACTAGCAGTAGGACAACATTACAAGCCGCTGACTGAATTCCACAAATCCAGCACGTTTACTCAAAAGTTGATGTGAAGAAAGAGAGAGAGAGAGAGAGAGAGAGGAGGAGGGATTGAAGAGGGGGTTAAAACAACAACAAAAAAAACTCCCACTAACCTCTACTCGATCCACACGAACACTGGCAGAGAGAGAGAGAGAGAGAGAGAGAGAGAGAGAGAGAGAGAGAGAGAGAGAGAGAGAGAGAGAGAGAGAGAGAGAGAGAAAAGAGAGAGAGGGAGAGAGAGAGAGAGAGATTTGGAGCTTTTGGCGGCTGCACGTTCATTCCAACACACAGAAAACGCAGTGGCTTGCTTTAGCGAGACGAACACACATATTGGTGTGAGAACCTCTCATTGATGCAAGTTCCCAGGCCAGCCGTCTCTTCTCACAGCCCAAATCTCTCGCTCGCGGCTCCCGTCTCTCGGTTTTTCAGTTCTCACCCCTACACTCCTACCCCCCACCCCTTCACCGTGACCATTCTTTTTTTTTTCTCTCTCTCTCTCTCTCTCTCTCTCTCTCTCTCTCTCTCTCTCTCTCTCTCTCTCTCTCTCTCTCTCCTGTCTCGAATCCTTTTACCGTTCTCTCTTACTGTCTCTATCCCCCCCCCCCCCTCCGCTCCTTCTTTCTAGCGTCGACCCTTGCTCACAGACGTATCAGTTTTTGCCTTCCTCTTCCTTCCCTTGCTTTTTTTCCCAGGCTTCTAACTCCTCCCTCCTTCCTCAACCTTCTTCATTCTGCCTTGTCCCTCTCTCTCTCTCTCTCTCTCTCTCTCTCTCTCTCTCTCTCTCTCTCTCTCTCTCTCTCTCTCTCTCCCCACCGCCAACTTCAAACCCTGTATCATCGCTTCCCTTCTTCTTCATACCCCAGCCTTTTTCCCAGGAACCCCGTCTCTCTCTCTCTCTCTCTCTCTCTCTCTCTCTCTCTCTCTCTCTCTCTCTCGCTAGCTGTAAAAACAAAAAGCTGGGAACTGCTAGTAGCGTGGTGGTGGCCCCTGTGAGCCAGTCAGAGAGCACCCTCACCTCTTTACAGCCCAAGCCCAAACTCTCTCACGGTCTGCAGGTCTCGCTCCAGTGTGAGCGGGGCAATAACATGGACCTCCTGACTGCTAGTAGTAGTATATCGGGATCAAACTTGGTCCACCACCACGATAAACTTAATCCTGAGCCGGGCCCTGAGAGTCGCCCCTGAACGAAGCTTACTGCCAAGACATCAACCGCCACTAAAACTGCAGCGGACCTAAATCCGCGTGTTGTTGTAAACTGTTAAAGTCTCTTGTCGATGCAGTAGTCCGCGCAAGCGATTGTAGTGCTGGTGGTGGTGGTGGTGGCGGATGAGATTGTGGAGATGAAGGTGGTGGTGCTTGTGGTAGTGATGTTAGAGGTGGTTTGGAATGGTGGTGGTATATAGTTCTAAGAGTGGGGCTACATTTTTGAGTTGCTATAAATGAACAAGTCCGCTGAAACGAACGAAGGGGCGGTGTTAATGGGGGTTGTGATGATGGTAGTGATCGTTGTGGTCGTTGTGATTGGATGGTGGTGCCGTCGTCGTTGTTGCGGTGGTGATGAAGTTTATCCCACACTTACAGAAGGAAGGCGCCCTTCAACGCATGGAATTCCCCAAACTTAACAGGTTCCAGAACACAGGGCTTGCTCAGGCATTACACAAACAGTGTGCAGGTACACACACACACACACACATACACGCGCACGCATACACGCGCGCGCCCTTGATGCACACGTACATATACACACAAAAGGGGGAGAGAAAAAGGGAAAGGGACAGACAGGCAGACAGAGATACATACGGACATAGAAAGGAGAATGTGTATTACACGGTTATTTATCAATAGCCGATTCAGCCCCGATGCTTGAATCTTAATAAGTGTAACTCGAACTCGTTTATCCACGCAGCCTGTTCACTCAGCAACAAGGCAGGAGTCGTCGTATAAAGTTTTCCAACTTTATTCAGCAAACATCAACAACTGCATACAAGATCGCTTTTCGAAAATCACTACAAAGATCATCCTCACAAGTTCAGTACATAGATTAACGTCCCCGGACACAATGCATATAGGGGACAAGAATAATCAAGCAGACAGTGCATGACTCTGCGATTGAGAAAAAATTCCGGCATGACGCAATAACACCCAATCAAAATAAAACTCGTCACCGGAACTATGCACTGCCTTACGTCATATACTGTTTAGATTCGACCAGCTTTTACCCCTAAGGTCTAGAAGTTTCGATCGATAATAAACAAGTAATTCCAGAAAATTATCAACAATATCGACCGACGAAAATTATCAACATTATAACAAGCTCCTTCTAGCAACAAGGCAAAATCAAATCGAAGGTAAATACACTCTATCATTGCATGCTTTGCAAACCAAAATAACAAAATGATCGAATCTATCGTGCGCGTCTCAATCGTAACATTGAGAGGAAGAGACAATTCTATTTTAATGAATGTCTTTAGCAACCGAGCCCTGAGTTTTATAACAATTTATCAAAAGTTTCGAGAACATTTTAACATTTACAATGATTAATGTTAATTTTATATATTTTATATATATATATATATATATATATATATATATATATATATATATATATATATATATATATATATATATATATATATATATATATATATATTGTCATCCTGATATATATATCAGGATGACAATAAAATTAAGAATTTGGCTAAATTTGTGGCAGTAGCCTTAATAAGCAGACAGAGTTACATATTAGAGATGTAGAGAAAATCAACTATATAAATTTAGCTAAATTCTATATTTTATTTTCATCCTTACGTGAAAGCAGTTTTGTTACCTGCTGCTGTGACGTATTACACTGAAATATATTTAATATTGGTATACAAATTCTGCGTCTAGATTCATAGGAGAGAGAGAGAGAGAGAGAGAGAGAGAGAGAGAGAGAGAGAGAGAGAGAGAGAGAGAGAAGGGGGAGTAAAATGGGTGAGGTGAAGAGAAACGGGTAATAATATGACACGATGTAATTTGTATGTTTTTTCTTGCTTGCATTCTTTCTTTCTTTTTTCTGTTCTTCTTTCTTTCTGTAAAGCTACCTCTTTATTTAAGTGGTTTTTGATTTGTTATGATTTTTTGCATGTATTAATGGACAGCATCAGGAATTGTTGCGTGTTGTGTGTTAATGTGCCTGTGTGTGTGTGTGTGTGTGTGTGCGTATGCGTGTGCAGGCGTGTAGACGGTGTATGTGGTATGTGTATATGGTATTAATTGTGTATATGTAAACAATTGAGTATATTATATGTTTGAAGACTTCAAGAAAGCGTTTTACCGAGTCTGCCATGCAGCTCTGTGGGCAACAGTGATAGTGTACAACATCGGCCGCAACATTATTAAAGTCATCAAAAGCCTGTATGACAAGGCTACCAGTGCAGTCCTCCACAACAACGCCATCGGAAACTGGTTCAGAATTAGCATCGGCGTGCGTCAAGGATGCCTACTCTATCCAACAATCTTTAACATCTTTCTAGAACCCATCGTGTCCAGATGCCATTGCAGATTATGAAGACACAGTCAGTATAGGGGATTAAGCAACCTCCGTTTTGCGGATGACATTGATGGATTGGCAAGAGAGGAACAAGAACCTGAACAGCTGATACAGAGGCTTGACACCACCTCCAGAGCTTTGGAATGGAAAAAAGCGCAGAGAAGACCAAAATAATGACCAACAACACCAATGGGATCAGCACAGACATCAAAGTCCAAGGCCAATCCCTCAATACGGAGCACAGCTTCAAATAATTAGGAGCAATTGTATCAGACAAAAGCCATTGGACAACACGATGACTTGCTCACAGTTGTGAAAAAACGGAAACTCCGATGTTATGGTCATATCACCAGATCAACAGGAAAGATCATCCTGCAAGGCACGGTGCAAAGATAAGATAAGATAATATAAGATAACAATGTTTAATGTTATATTAAAAGGGTAAAAGAGTAAGCACTGGGTGTGCTTTTTTACATCTTGCCCTTGGGGCTTGTAACAATAACAATTAGTATAACAAAATAAATTTATAAAAATTACATCGTAATGTAACAATATAATCAAGATCTGCGCGCGCTCACATACACACATACCCACCCACACACCCACACACTCACACATGCACACACACACATACACACACTTGCGAAGACCCCGTTGCTATGACTTTTTATAAAACACCACATGTTCTTTTGACATGTAATGGTATTTTGTCCTCTTTTTAAAGTAGGTTCTTATTTTAAAGTCTTTTAACGCTAACCATAACCCTCAACCCTATCCCTTACCCTAACATTTACCCTAACCTTAACTCTAACTCTTTTCATGACGTCAATATAAAGAGGTCTGTCAAAAAAACCGCAGTAGATTTTTATGAAATTGTAAAAATAAAAAAAAAATGAAAAAGAACGCCATCTAAACATAAACCCGCGCGCGTGCACACACACACACACACACACACACACACACACACACACTATAAGGAAGGAGCAGAAGAGGGAGATAAAAAAAAAGAGGTGGGAAGACAATTGGCTTGGCACAGATTGAAGCCATGAAGACCGCTGAGGACAGAGAAAGATGGAGTATGCTGGTTTAAGGATCATCTGTAGTGCCCCAACGACTTCCGAGTTAGGGGATAGGATAGAATAGGATAGGATAGGGAACTAATGAGAACACAGGAGTGTAGAGAGGGTAAACGCTTGGAAGTTTTCATACCTGTGTGTGTGTGTGCGTGTGTGGGTGTGTGAGTGTGTGTGTTTGTGTCCATTAAATACGGGTTTCACCATTCTATAATTATAAATTGAACTCTGCAATTTGAAAAATTCTACGCCTTTCCCTCAGAATCAAAGCGATATATAATTATAAATGATTGCTCTCTATTATTATAAAAAATGTCAAAACGTATAAAATAGAGCGTATAAACACGTAGTAGTTGGTTTTGGTTTTGTTGTGTGTGTGGGTGGGTGTGTGTGTGTGAATGTATAATATTTACAAACTGTGTGATAAACTCTTACGATTTCTCTTGTAATGTTGTCTGTTGTTATGAAACTGTAATGTAGTCTGTTGTTATAAAACTTTTTTCCCCTTCATATAGGTCTAGCTAAATAAGAAAGAATGGGACTGTCGTACAGTGCATTTTCTAAAAATAGAATAATTCATAATGGTAGAACATGTTTTATAAAGGTGTCATTATTGTCAAATGTTCTCTGGAGATAACGAAAATAAATCATTTAGTTTTCAAACACCCCTTTCACCCGCTATGAACTATCCAATGTTTAGAAGCGTAAGAAACCTGACCGGACGGACAGTCCATGATTGCTAAGAATCGCCACTGTGATTGCCTAGAGAGGCGCTTCGTACGATTTTCACAATCATCAAGCGTGGGAACTAAATTTCGCGCTCTCTTTTAGTCACGCACATACTTGTGGGGCCCTGTTAAGTTTGAGCAGATAAGCTGATTTCACGCTGAACGATCTGAGAAAAAAAAAAAACGAAAAAAAAAGGAAACAGCAGGTTGTGGTGGTTTAGTGGTTGCGATTAAGAAGATTATTTAGGGTCCCTACTGATGTTGGTACACGCCAATTCACAGGCCAAGTTCACATAGGTGCTATAGCAATAAAATGGCTTATCCCCCTTTACAATACAGGCGCTAGCGTACAGGGGTTAAACGCCGCGGTGAGTGCCCAACGTACTCCAAGGCGCTGATTTGAATTAACCAAGTGAGAGGACTGTAGTGCCTGTGGTATCGTGTGACGCTCGATGATGACTGTATCAAGGACTCCTTTATCTAGACAGCAGAAAATGAATCAACATATTGATTGGGGCTGCTCAACCCAAGAAGAAGAAGAAGAAGAAGAAGAAGAAAAAGAAGACTTTTTGAGGGAGTCGACTCTTCTAAGAGGATATTATCGAGGATAAAAGTTTAGAGGAAAAAAAAGACCTCAGACTAAATTTAATGTTGGTTTTAATATCTTCTATAAGTAAATAGTGCATACTTATTAATGTACAGTTCTAAACAACAACAAAAAAAAAGACATCAGACTTACTGTAATTGTACTGTTCCACTCATCCTAATTACATTTTGCTGACTCCGTGATCCTTCAATCTTTACTTTTCCCATCATAATGCCTCGCTTAGTCTCCAGCATTGGTGGTCCATTCTCTTACTGATGGCTCATGATACTTTGCTGTCCTATCACTCCTTCCCCCCCTAATGCTTTACTTTCCCATGATGCTTTGCTTTCCCATGATGCTTAGCGAAGGTCGTGACCTCATGTTCCACCTCGCACCTTCACGACTTTCCATTCTTCTCTCTCTTTTTAACGTGCTGTCTTTTCTTTCTTTTGCGTGTCTTCTTTCCTTTTCGCTCGTTTCCGTCTTTCTTTATCTGTCGCCTGGACACAATGACGAGACGCGAGTCAAAAGAAACAAATAGGAAGTGGATTTTCCTTACGCCTTTTCTTCTCTCCCCTACCCGGCTCTTCATTGTTTGATTTGAAAGAAGGAGGAAGAAAAGGTACCCCCAATTCCGGTCTGTTGATAAAGTGATGGGAAAGGAAAACGTCGGATGGGAACCTTGTGTCTTTCAGCTCCGTAAAACGGGAGATCGGATCGTGAATGTTTACCTAGTGTTCGCTGATAGTATATGATACAGAAGGTTCTCGCTATATATCTATTTATATAAGGTAGAGACACTTTCTAATGTACATAAAGTTCTGTCTCCGCCCCTTGTGACGTAAATGATGATATTTGTGAACGTTTTGTTGTCTTCAAAGAAGGAAATAAAAGAAAAGAAGAAGAGAACTAGCAGGTAATAGACAGCCATCAAAACTGTATTAATAAAACAGGCTTAACACGGTATGATATAACATGGAAGAATCTTACTTGAAGCATTGAGTTTTCAGTTACGTTTCCTTTAAACGATCTTAAAGTGAGTCTGAAGACTTTAAAAAAAAACTTTTACACTAGAAAGTTTAATCAGAAGAGTGTATTAATCCGCATAATTGAAGTGAATGCTCTCCGACAAGAGTATAAACAGCTTCTAAAGACAATGGGAACAGAAGGAACGTCTAGGTGGGGGGGGGGGGGGGGGTTGCTTTCAATGGGATCCCAGAAAGCGTCGCCTGAGACCACAGGCACAGAGTTATCGGCTGTATATAGCCAAGGCACCGCCTTGAAGCTAATTACATGAATGCGCGGTCGACGTGTGTTTACTCTACGCTAAGTTTATTTGTGTGGACCTAGCGTGTACCTATTAAAATGACGTACATATTCCAAGGGAGATCAACCACGTCCTGATTATAGCAGACGCCTTATAGAACGTTCGATAACGACGTTTATATTAAGAGTTTGCAAATTGCAGACTCCCACAAATGTTTTAACATAATTATTAGTTATACCAGCGTTGATTTAGACATTTCATTTATTGTGTTCGCCTTTAATCTAGGGCTCAAAAACACTTTGCCTGCTGCAGTATTGAATCGGGTTGTAGGCCTAATTATAGCACACGATGAAAATCCCACAAAGAAGATCTAAATCTAGTAAAAGGGGTAAGTATCTATCGAAAACCACAGAAAGTACTGCCAGCGAGGCCTTGTTTGGGTTAGGCATCAAATTCGTGTGCACCGTTGACGACGCTGACGACACTCGTCTGGCTGGCTCTATATTTATGCTCTTATTCGATTTAATCGTCCTTATAATTATATAGCGCTTTTCCATCTCAAGATCTACTCAGGGCGCTGGTCGATACAGGATCTTACGAAAGCCCCCAAGAGGCTCCCACACAGTATGGTTCTAGTGTAAGGTCATGTATGAGTGTCATGTCATTACCGCCCAACAGTCAAGCAGGCTGAATGGTGGGTTGCCCGCTCGCTTGGGGTGCAAGGAAAACCTAGGTTCAATTCTCGGTATAGGCCTATATATATATTTTTAAAATCTCGGATGAGTCGACTGTTCTGTAATGACTTTTTTACATGGTGGTTCCATTTCATCTTGTCGCCGTATCAGCACTTTTAAAAGAAAAGGTCACTCTGTCAACAACAACAAAACATCATGTGATGGACTGGATTAAAGGCGCGTACATCCATAATTTTGTATGATGATGATGATGATGATGATGATGATGATGATATTAATAATAATAATAATAATAATAATAATAATAATAATAATAATAATAATAATAATAATAATAATAATAATAATAATAATAATAATGGATGCTATGTAAGCGCTTTTCCAACTTTATTAATCAAACTCTAAGCCCGGTGCGGCGATCTGCATCACCATACATGTTTCCATGTTACAATCTTACATGCACAGCATACAAGCCCTCATGTTACAATCTTACATACATAACATACAAGCCTTCATGTTACAATCTTACATACACTACATACAAGCCCCCATGTTACAATCTGACATATACCACATACAAGCCCCCATGTTACAATCTGACATATACCACATACAAGCCCCCATGTTACAATCTGACATATACCACATACAAGCCCCCATGTTACAATCTGACATATACCACATACAAGCCCCCATGTTACAATCTGACATATACCACATACAAGCCCCCATGTTACAATCTGACATATACCACATACAAGCCCCCATGTTACAATCTGACATATACCACATACAAGCCCCCATGTTACAATCTGACATATACCACATACAAGCCGCCATGTTACAATCTGACATATACCACATACAAGCCGCCATGTTACAATCTGACATATAGGCCTACCACATACAAGCCCCCATGTTACAATCTTACATACACAACATACAAGCCCCTATGTTACAATCTTACATATACCACATACAAGCCACCATGTTACAATCTTACATATACCACATACAAGCCCCCATGTTACAATCTTACATACAAGCCCCCATGTTACAATCTTACATACACAACATACAACCCCCCATGTTACAATCTTACATACACAACATACAAGCCCCCATGTTACAATCTTACATACACAACATACAAGCCCCCATGTTACAATCTTACATATACAACACACATTTATATATCTTTATACATTTGTACAATGTAATGGTTTTTACTGCCTAAGTAGTCTATGAGTCTGGCAGTTGAAAATAAAATGACTACTAGTCTACTACACATTTATAGATCAAACGTTTAGTATAAAGGCACGGCGATCGCTGTTCGGCGGACAGAAAGGAAATCGAATTTTAATGTGAAATTATCGATGATTGACTTCATTACATTACATGATTATTGCTTTATGTCCAGCGGACTCTTCCGAGCCAAATCAGGATTGACTTCAACCAATACCAATAGTGTAGGGAGGGAAGAAACCGGAGTACCCTAGAAAAACCCATCTGTGACCTGAAAACATCTATCTAGTTAAGTCACATTAAGTTTCGTCCTCTGCAGGATGCGAACCCGCC
The DNA here is from genome assembly GCA_036898135.1 of Oncomelania hupensis. Lineage (NCBI taxonomy): Eukaryota > Metazoa > Mollusca > Gastropoda > Littorinimorpha > Pomatiopsidae > Oncomelania > Oncomelania hupensis. The sequence continues at coordinate 19,272,146 of CM072527.1, read as the reverse complement.
AACATCGGCATTATGGGAAAACTAGCGCCTATGGTTATACCTCACCAGGTCACCCCGCGTGCACAGTAGGTAAGGCGGAGAGAGAAGCGTTGGAGACCTCTCTTTTCTTTGGGCCAGCTTAATAAGGGCGGTGTGCATCTCATAAGACGTAAGACATTGGTCCAACGGTTTATATTGGAAAAGTTGTTTCCGGACATGCAAATAACAAAAATATTAAAGTATCAAAATAATAACATAACGGTAAAGCTGAAAATGCGACGATGACGACAATAATTACGATGATGATAGTGATAATGATGATGAAGAAGAAGAAGAAGAAAAAGAAGAAGAAGAAGAAGAAGAAGAAGAAGAAGAAGAAGAAGAAGATGATGATGATGATGATGATGATGATGATGATGATGATGATGATGATGATGATGATGATGATGATGATGATGATGATGATGATCTTCTCCGTCGCTGTTTTCTTTTCTGTATTCTTCCCAGATTGTAAACAGAGCAATATAATCCTACCCATGCACAGTGATAGGCATAAATGCTGTTTGGCGGACTACTAATACTATATACTAATCTATATACAATGTTTGAATGTGACAGTGTGTGAGAACGAAGCCTCGTGCAATTCCCACGGTGATTCTTATTGTAATTATTGACTTCATTAAGTACCGTCCAGGCGTCCGGCCGCGGCTGTATAGTTGTCAACACACTTTCCCCCAGTGGATTAATAAGAGACAGAAAGGTAAAGCGTGTTGACACAGGAACTAATTCTTATTCACAGTTTGTTACGTCCCATAAGGTTACACTAGTTGACACAGAAGTCAATTTGCATGACGAGGTTTTCTATTTAATGAATTAATTTTAAAGCGACTGTTGTGTTAGGACTGAAAAAGGCCTGATAATGTCTATTGTGTGTATGGTATTTTGATCATGAGAGTTTTTTTGTTTTCTTGAAAAATGTTTATTAATTTACGACATTAAACATTAGGCATAGGAAATCGTATTCGTCCATTACAAATTGACATTGGAAAAGTTACTGCCGGCCATGCAAAAGCAAAAAGAATAGCAATTTTGACAGTAATTAACAATCGATGACGACAACGATGATGATGACGACGATGAAGACTTTGATGATGATGATGATGATGATGATGATGATGATGATGATGATGATGATGATGATGATGATGATGATGATGATGATGATGATTTATTTATTTATTTATTTATTTATTTATTTATATATTTATTTTTAAAGTAATGTATTTATTTGTTTATTTATTTATCACAGTCCATCTTCCCTCCCCCCTCCTCCCTCCTCCACCCGATCCTTCCTCATGTGGCGGAATTATAGGCGACTGGTTCACGCTTGGGAGAGAGATTGTCTACCGTCCATTTGTTTGTTGGTCTGGCCATGGGTGGCTCCTGCTGTGCAGAATCCTTTGGTGTGGCCATTGGGTTATGCAGGACAAGGCGACACGACATGTGTTGTCCCCGCCTGACCATTCGTCTTCTGCTTTTGGTGATGAGCAGGACTACATTGTCGGCAGGCATTTTATGCAAGTCAGTGGCAGTGACTTGTATCGAATGTCGTGGCACGTAGCCGGCAATCCGGTTTACATTCAACATTCTTCTCCGCCTTGCAGGGCAACAATTTTGATGTCTCTCTTACGAGGAATAAATGAAAATAAGGTTAAGTTGGTGGCCGAGAGGCGGGAGTCAAGTACTCATCTCGGCTACATTCAGTAATTGATTGATTTATTCATGATTATCAGTGCGAACTGATCTCTAAAGTTGTCTGAAATAATGATGACGACGTTGACGATGTTGATAACGATGGTGATAACGATGCTGATAAGGTCTGTGTGTATGTATGTAGCCTATGTGTATTAGTATGTGTATGTTTGTGTGTGTATGTATGTAGCCTATGTGTATTAGTATTTGTATGTTTGTCTGTGTGTATGTATGTAGCCTATGTGTATTAGTATGTGTATGTCTGTGTCTATGATGACTCTGGTGCTGTTGGTCATCATTTTGGTCTTCTCTGCACTTATTTCCATTCCATAGACTCTGGAGGTGGTGTCAAGCCTCTGTACTAGCTATTTAAGTTCTTGTTCTTCTCCAGCCAATCAATCAATGTCATTCGCAAAACGTAGGTTGGAGATTGCTCTGCCATTCTATACCTTCGTTTTCTGCAAGCGCATTTGACATGATACACTACAGAAAAATGTTGAAGAGTGTTGGAGAGAGTAGGCATCCTTGAGGCACGCCGATTGTTGTTCTGAACCAGTTCCCAATGGCGCTGTTGTGGAGGACTGTCATACAGTCTTTTGATGACTTCAATAATTTTAGGGCTGATGTTGTAGACTACACTCTCATAGTTGCCCACAGAGGTGCATGCCAGACTCGGTCAAATGATTTCTTGAAGCCTACAACACATGATACAGAAGTTGATGGTGCTGTAGATATTTTTCGCAGATTATTCTGAGGTTGAAAATCTGTTCAGTGGTACTTCGCCCTGCCCTCAATCCTGCTTGTTCTTCGGCTAACGGGTACTCAATAATTAATTAATTAAAGAATCATACCACTTCTAGCATCATTAGCATTGCCAGTTGCATCATCATCATCATCATCATCATCATCATCATCATCATCATCATCATCATCAGCAGCAGCAGCAGCAGCAGCAAAGTAAACCTGTCATTTTCACTCGGCCATAGCTTGCCCTATATATAAATGCGCGAGACTTGAAGTTTCCATACAAAGATCTGCAGACCTAGGTCTTCACTAGTGTCAATCCAGTGCTTTCTATCTTATCTCTGATCTGAGTCGTGTCACCTCGTCACCACTTGCGCTATTCAAGTTGTTGAACACGCTGGCCAAGAGCGGTGGAGATGATTCCATATCTGAATTGTTATCTACAAGGAGCGATAGAGTACGTTGCATCATCATCATCATCATCATCATCATCATCATCATCATCATCATCATCATCATCATCATCATCATCATCATCATCATCATCATCATCATCATCATCATCGTCATCATCATCATCATCATCATCATCATCATCATCACAATCCCATCATTTTCATGACCATCATTATCAATAACCTTTCGTAAAGAATTAAAAACTTGATGTTAGGGTGACGATACAGTGTAGGCTCTTGAATTAAATAAAATAAAATAATATGCTTACAAGTGTTTGTTAAAAATAATTTTAAAATCTCACATACACTTTCTTATAAAGATGATAGACTTGTAATAGGTTTCTCTTTAATATAAACATGCAACTAAGATTCTGAATTGGCAGAGAGAGAGAGAGAGAGAGAGAGAGAGAGAGAGAGAGAGAGAGAGAGAGAGAGAGAGAGAGAGAGAGAGAGAGAGAGAGAGAGAGGGAGAGAGAGAGAGATTAAGTTGTACATGCATACTGGAGGTATAATTCAGATCTTCAACAACTTCGGATGAGAGTATAAACCGAGGACTAGTCTATGCACGCAGCGCATTCCATCGCACGAACTTTAAAGATCCTGACGCTCATGTCCTAAAGGGATGAGTTCCAGCAACTGCATTAGTGCCCGAAGCCAAGCACTCAGTTTCTTTTCCCTCATCCCCGATCGAACAGGAGTGTGCTTAGTTGTCGGAAGCGTTAGATGATGCGCATACACGTGCAAGTTGGCACCTCGGGCGGATGGAGTTAAAGATCCGTTCCGGCCAGCGCTTTGAGCGGCTCTTGAGCTGGAAGGTCCCAGAACAGTCTATACAAGTGTAGTACAGATATACATAAGATGTCCCAGAACATTCTATACAAGTGTAGTACAGATATACATAAGATGTCCCAGAACATTCTATACAAGTGTAGTACAGATATACATAAGATGTCCCAGAACATTCTATACAAGTGTAGTACAGATATACATAAGATGTCCCAGAACATTCTATACAAGTGTAGTACAGATATACATAAGATGTCCCAGAACATTCTATACCAGTGCAGTACAGATATACATAAGATGTCCCAGAGCATTCTATACAAGTGTAGTACAGATATACATAAGATGTCCCAGAACATTCTATACAAGTGTAGTACAGATATACATAAGATGTCCCAGAACATTCTATACAAGTGTAGTACAGATATACATAAGATGTCCCAGAACATTCTATATAAGTGTAGTACAGATATACATAAGATGTCCCAGAACATTCTATACAAGTGTAGTACAGATATACATAAGATGTCCCAGAACATTCTATACAAGTGTAGTACAGATATACATAAGATGTCCCAGAACATTCTATACCAGTGCAGTACAGATATACATAAGATGTCCCAGAGCATTCTATACAAGTGTAGTACAGATATACATAAGATGTCCCAGAACATTCTATACAAGTGTAGTACAGATATACATAAGATGTCCCAGAACATTCTATACAAGTGTAGTACAGATATACATAAGATGTCCCAGAACATTCTATATAAGTGTAGTACAGATATACATAAGATGTCCCAGAACATTCTATACAAGTGTAGTACATATATACATAAGATGTCCCAGAACATTCTATACAAGTGTAGTAAAGATATACATAAGATGTCCCAGAACATTCTATACAAGTGTAGTAAAGATATACATAAGATGTCCCAGAACATTCTATACAAGTGTAGTACAGATATACATAAGATGTCCCAGAACATTCTATACAAGTGTAGTAAAGATATACATAAGATGTCCCAGAACATTCTATACAAGTGTAGTACAGATATACATAAGATGTCCCAGAACATTCTATACAAGTGTAGTACAGATATACATAAGATGTCCCAGAACATTCTATACAAGTGTAGTACAGATATACATAAGATGTCCCAGAACATTCTATACCAGTGCAGTACAGATATACATAAGATGTCCCAGAGCATTCTATACAAGTGTAGTACAGATATACATAAGATGTCCCAGAACATTCTATACAAGTGTAGTACAGATATACATAAGATGTCCCAGAACATTCTATACAAGTGTAGTACAGATATACATAAGATGTCCCAGAACATTCTATATAAGTGTAGTACAGATATACATAAGATGTCCCAGAACATTCTATACAAGTGTAGTACATATATACATAAGATGTCCCAGAACATTCTATACAAGTGTAGTAAAGATATACATAAGATGTCCCAGAACATTCTATACAAGTGTAGTAAAGATATACATAAGATGTCCCAGAACATTCTATACAAGTGTAGTACAGATATACATAAGATGTCCCAGAACATTCTATACAAGTGTAGTAAAGATATACATAAGATGTCCCAGAACATTCTATACAAGTGTAGTACAGATATACATAAGATGTCCCAGAACATTCTATACAAGTGTAGTACAGATATACATAAGATGTCCCAGAACATTCTATACAAGTGTAGTACAGATATACATAAGATGTCCCAGAACATTCTATACAAGTGTAGTACAGATATACATAAGATGTCCCAGAACATTCTATACAAGTGTTGTACAGATATACATAAGATGTCCCAGAACATTTCTATAAAAGTAGTACAGATATACATAAGATGTCCCAGAATATTCTATACAAGTGTAGTACAGATATACATGTCCCAGAACAATTCTATACAAGTGTAGGTAGTACGGATACATAAGATGTGCATCTCCAAGTGTGTGTAGAGATGTGAATGTACATCGTTATGTATCAGTATGTAGATCTACGATGGTGATAGTTTGCCTCTATACTGCTGCTGTAACTGCTCAATACCACTGCAGATTGACAGCTGTATGTCTAAGTGGTCGTGACGCCTATTTTAGAAGGAGTATCAGAGACAAACTCAAAACTCCGCGGTGCAGGTACTGAGAATGATGTGGACTAATTGTTGAAAGGCGCACACATCCACTTCGGCAGGATGCTCAGGGCGCAGGAATTTGTTGAAATTAATTATAATCAGCGACGGTCATCAACATCCACGGTCTCTGTTTTGATCACAGACAGGTGATGTGATAGATTATTCGCTGATGATGCTGAAGATGATATGTGATGATGATGATGATGATAAAGATGATGATAAAGAGGATGATAATGAGGATGATGATGAACATGATGATGATAATTATGATAATGATGATGATGATGACACTTTTATTCATACAGATAATATGTGGTCGATGTTGATGTCGACGACGACGACGATGATGATGATGATGATGATGATGATGATGATGATGATGATGAGAGGGCTACGACCAAGATGGTATCAACGACCACGAGCTGAACGACGACGGCGACGACGACGATGATGATGATGCTGATGATGATAATGATGATGATGATGATGATGATGATGATGATGATGATGATGATACTTTTTTCCATGATGATAACAATCATGTTGTTGATGTCAATGATGATGAAGATGATATTGATGAGAGGGCTATGACGAAGATGGTGTCGACGACCACGAGTTCAACGACGGCGACCACGACGACGATAATGATGAAGATCATGATGATGATCATTATGTTGACGATGAGAAGGCTACGACGAAGATGGTGTCGACGACCACGAGTTTGACGACGACAACGATGATGATGATATCCTACCATCATCATCATCATCATCATCATCATCATCATCATCATCATCATCATCATCATCATCATCATGACGAGGAAGATGATTCCGACGACGATGATACTGCTGCTCTTGCTGCTACTAGCGACGATGATTACATGGTAGGCTATATGGATAACGAGCTGTCATTACAAACAACAAGCAAAACATTAAATAAGAGCGCTTCGGTCCATCAGTCTTCTTCCTGCCCAGTGTCTTACAATCAACAGCGGTCAAAGCCTGTGACAAGTGGACAGCACTACAAAGTGGACAGGCAGTGTGGAATGTGGCCTTGGGGTCACTGGCTCACTGGGCTGTCCAACCATCCCGTGAGAACCTGCACCGGACAGTGGTCACTTGCATCCTGCACGCAGTACTTTGGCAGTCTGACCTCGTAGCAGTTGTAGTGCTGTTTGGCCGTGGCTGTTTGTTGGGTATGGTCATGCTTTGTGAATGTTCGTGTGTGCGTGAAAGAGAGTGAGAGAGAAAGAGAGAGAGAGAGAGAGAGAGAGAGAGAGATAGAGAGAGAGAGAGAGAGAGAGAGAGAGAGAGAGAGAGAGAGAGAGAGAGAGAGAGAGAGAATGTGTGTGTATGTGTGAGTGTGTGTTTGTGTGTGTGAGTTTTGTTAGTATTTCGACATTCTTGTTGGCATATCTCTAGTATCCTCTAACAGCCTTGGTGAAAGGGTCTCCTTCAACTCCATTTCTTTTGCTGTTTCGGAAGGAATATTGATGTCAATTCATTCGAATTAAGATGCAGGACAGTTGATCGGCTTCGTCGTCGCTGTCGTTGTCGCCATCATCATCATCATCATCATCATCATCATCATCATCATCATCATCATCATCATCATCATCATCATCATCATCATCATCATCATCATCATCATACACTCGTCGTCGACGTCGTTTTCCAAATCATTCTTAGGGTTGTTTATCGTGGAGAAAGAAAAGCAAGGAAGGAAACAAAGAAAGAAATACAAAACGAGAGAAAGAAAGAAATAGAACATAAATAATAAAGGAAAGAAAGAAAGACTGAAAGAAACAAAGAAATTTCCATTGAACATCCACTATAACTATCAGCACTCTCTAATGGAAGGAGACAGACATCGCACTTTTCGTTCTTCTGGTCGGTCAAGCTTGTCTTCCCGAGAGAAACTGGCTTGCAACATGAAGAACATGGCGAGCCGATTCCAAAACTGGTGTTTGCTGTCTTGTCGTCATCCATCTTGGTTTTACAGTGTAGAAGGGGAAGAGGTGGGATGGAGGGAGGAGGTCAGAACGTCTTTACATCCTGCATGGGACACGGCGACCTGTTGCTGTTGTCAGAATATAGATTTCGATATAGAATGAATGTAATTCTACTGTCTCTGATGTCAGACGATAGATTTCGATACAGAATGAATGATATTCCATTGTTTCTGCGGTTAGAAGATAGATTTTAGTATAGACTGAATGTAATTTTTTTGTTTCTGAGGTCAGAAGATAGATTTCGATATAAAATGAATGTAATTCCACTGTTTCTGCGGCTCAGCAAGCATGGGAATAATATACGTAGGGGATGTGTATTTTTTGTAGTTGTTAAGAGATATTAATATTAAAGACAACTTTGTCCTTCTTATATTTCTAATGCTTAAGACTTCCTGTTTGATGTGATAGAGATAACTTTCTGCTTAAAAATTCCTGTTTGAAGGAATGTGCTTACAACTTCCTGTTTGAAGGAATGTGCTTACATATTCCTGTTTGAAGGAATGTGCTTACAAATTTCTGGATGAGATAATAAAGACAACTTTCTTTTTTCACGTTTGAGGTAATATTGACAACTTTGTAATAACAAATTCATGTTCCGGGTTGTACAGGCAACTTTTGTGCTTAACAATTCCTGTTTGAGGTCATAAGGACAACTTTGTGCGTGCAACAACTTCCTGTTTGAAATAATGTGCTTAAAAATTTCAGTTTGAGGTAATAAGGACATCTTGAATAACATATTGCTTTTGAAATAATAACGAACACTTTGTACTTTAAATTCCAATTTGAAGTACGCACGCATACGCACACATACACACACACCCTCACACACATACACACACTATCATTTTATATATTTTATATATATTGTTACACTTTTTTTTATCAGTTGTTGATTCAGCCCCCGATGCTTGAATCCTGATATCCTCAGATTCGTTTATCCACGCAACCTGTTCACTCAGCAACAAGGCAGGAGTCGTCGTATGAAGTTTTCCAACTATATTCAGCATACATCAACAACTGCATACAATCGCTCAACCGCTTTTCCCACTTTCTCACCTCTTCAACTATGAAACAGTGCGGCACAAATATAGTTTCTCTATACTCTAGAGAACGTTCGAACATTCCAGCGTGACGCAATTATAACCAATTAGGATGAAATTCGTCATCACTGTCTTACGTCGTACAACTTTCTTTAGGGTCCAAGAAATTCTCAGCTACCAGTAGATCTATCTAGACGCTTCTATCGATAATAGACAAGCAATCCTACAAAATTCTCCAATAATATCGACCAACGAAAATTATAAACATTATACAAAGCTTCTTCTAACAACAACGCAAAATCAAATCAAAGGTAAATACACTCTGTTATTGAATACTTTGCAAAACAAAACGATAGGATACATCGTTCGCGTCCCACACGTACTATCGTGCGGGTCGCAAACGTAACATATATATATAAAAAAAAAAAAAAAAAAAAAAAAAAAAAAAACTCTATCTATCTATCTATCTATCTATCTATCTATCTATCTATCTATCTATCTATCTATCTATCTATCTATCTATCTATCTATCTATCTATCTATCTATCTATCTATCTATCTATCTATCTATCTATCTATCTATCTATCTATCTATCTATCTATCTATCTATCTATCTATCTATCTATCTATCTATCTATCTATCTATCTATCTATCTATCTATCTATTTTTTTAAAATTTAATTTATTTATTTATTTATTTATTTATTTATTTATTTATTTATTTATTTATTTATCAAAAGCAGAAAAAGAAGAAGACGAAGAAGAATAAGAAGATTAGGAGGAGGAGGACAAGGAAGAGGAAGAAATGGATGAGGAGGCCGAGAAGAAGAAGAAGAAGAAGAAGAAGAAGAAGAAGAGCAGCAGCAACAACAGCCAAAACAACAACAACAACAACAACAATGTTGTAATTTTTAATACTATTTTTACGAATGCTGACTGGGTAATTACATAATCTTTGGTAGTTGTTCCTTTTTTTTTGTTTTGTTTTATAGAAAGTCCGCCTTTGTCTATTTCCGCCCCTACCTTTTTCTCTTTCCCACGCCCACACACCCCCACACCCACTCCCCCACATCCCACCCACACCACACCCCCACCCCCACACCCCAACCACACCATCACCCACACCATCACAAAGCACCATACAGTTTGCTTTTTAAAACTCTATAACATCAACCAAAATGTTTCGAGAGGCACAACCAAAAAAAAAAAAAAAAAAAAAAAGGGGGGGGGGGACAAAAAAAATCCGGTATAAATTCCTAAACCGCGGTCGGGCAAAACCCACCTGACCCATTCACCACACCGCATCTTCCCATGACCCGTGACCCCCGGTAACCTCTTACCCCTTGACCTTACACCCGTGATCTTGGCCTATGACCTCTCGCACGTATGGAGACCACTTGTTGCTGCTGCAACCGTTCCGACGGAAACAACGTCGCCAACTACTTTATAGGCCTACTGTGGAATTTGGATGAGAGCTGGGGAGGGGAAAGGTTATTGGGCGGGTGGGTGCTTTTGGTCTTTCGCGGTGGTTGCTTGAATGAATGAATGAAAGAGTGAAACGGACAACAAAAGTAATATTTCTTGTCTCCTTAAAGAGAGAGAGAGAGAGAGAGAGAGAGAGAGAGAGAGAGAGAGAGAGAGAGAGAGAGAGAGAGAGAGAGAGAGAGAGAGAGAGAGAGAAGATAAGATAACAATTTTATTTAACAAGGGTAAAAGAGTAAGCACTGGGTGTGATGTTTTACATCTTGTCCTTGGGACGTGTAACAATAACAATTGGTATAACAAAATATAATCAAGATCTGTGCACACATAAACATACACATGTACACATACGCACGCAAAACGTATTTAAAACAATCTAATGAATGTTATTAATGTAAAACTGTAATGATGTAACTAATTTGAATTTGTTGTAAAAGGTGTTTTCTAAAGGATGTGCATTTAGTGAATGAACTGCGAAGAATGTCTGGAAAATTATTCCATAAAGTGGAACCTGAATATGACAGACTGGTTTTAAACAGATCAATTCTTGGAAAAGGAATATTTAATTTTGTTAAAAGTCTGGCAGTTTTGCTATAAAAAAAAAGAGAAGAAAGATATGGGGGTGTAAGAATCTTGTGCAGGAAAATCCCTTTATTAAATGTTAATCTTTTGGCAAGAGGTAATATGTTGATCTTTTCGTAACCATTCGGAGATACTTTGTTTTTCAGAACAACCATTTTAATTGCACGTCTATGAATCCTAACTAAAGGCTTTAATGCCGCGTTGTCACTGGCAATATCCCAAATCGTTGAAGAATAATCAATAAATGGCTGAATATGTCCCGATTAGAATAGTTTACGAGAATGCAAATTTTAAAATATGTTTAATCCTTGATAAGTCTTTCTTGAAATAGTTTTACTAACTTTTAAAATGTTTCAACAAAGACATATAGTTGTCTAATGTCACGCCAAGAAGTTTAGGAAAATGTACTTCTTCAACTATTTTGTTGCTAAGTTTTAAGGGAGGGAGTTTCATAGAGGAACTTTACCTTTTTGTCTAGTTGTAAATTAGCATGGATTTTGTTTTGTAAGGATTCAGTGTCATGTGATTAAATGCAGTCCCTTCCTGTAGTTCATTTGCCCCTTTTTGCAAAAAGGAGGCTAAATTACGCAGTTCTGTATTTTTGGAGTGTAATATGGGCCCTGTGGGTTTGGGCACTGATTAGAATAGACCCAACGTTTCCCGACGTGTCGTAAGAGGCGACTAACAGGGGTGATGTCAGCACGGCATCACTGGGCGAAAGTTCTACACAGAAGTCACCGGCCAGGACGAAGGAACCTCATGTTACTACAGGTTCAACGACCACGTGCTCGGGGCCAAGGCGAGCCACATTGTATTCGTGGATATCGGCTGTGGCCAATAGCCTGGAGAGGATTGGGCCCTGCCAGGGCTTTCTTGTCCAAGACACACTGCATGATGAATAAAACCATTTACTCCATACCAGATCGGAAACTGGTTCAGAACAATAATCGGTGTGCGTCAGGGATGCCTATTCTCTCCAACACTCTTCAACATCTTAGAGCGCATCATGTTAGATGCCTTTGCAGATCACGAAGGCACAGTCAGCATAGGGGGAAGAGCAATCTCCAATCTTCGTTTTGCGGATGACATTGATGGATTGGCTGGATAGGAACAAGAACTTGAACAGCTGGTACAGAGACTTGACACCACCTCCAGAGCCTGTGGAATGGAAATAAGTGCAGAGAAGACCAAAATGATGACCAACAACACCAATGGCATCAACACGGACATCAAAGTCCAAGGCCAATCCCTCAACACAGTGCATAGCTTCAAATATTTAGGAGCCATTGTATCAGACAATGGGTCCCGACAGGAAGTCCTCTCCAGGATCGCACAAACAACTGCTGCCATGGCGAGGTTGAAGCCAATTTGGAAAGACAGGACCATCAGTCTACATTCCAAGGTAAGACTGCTGCGCTCCCTTGTCATCTCCATCTTCCTATATGCTTGTGAAACATGTACCCTCACAGCAGATCTACAACGAAGAATACAAAGCATGGAGATGAGGTGCTACAGAAGATTTCTGGGCATTTCCTATACCCAACGACGAAGTCCGACAGACCATCACACAAGCCATTGGACAACACGATGACCTGCTCACAGTGGTGAAAAAAACGAAACTCCGATAGTATGCCACGTCACCAGATCATCAGGTCTTGCAAAGACCATCCTGCAAGGCACAGTACAAGGAGGTAGAAGAAGACGGAGACCGAAAAAGAGGTGGGAGGACAACATTCGAGAATGGACTGGTTTGACACTGAGCGAAACAATCGGGGTTGCTGAGGTCAGAGAAAGATGGAGTACGCTGGTTAAACGATCATCTGTGGTCCCCTTCGACCTCCAAGTTACGGAATAGGATAGGATATGAACAAGGCGTCATCAGCAAAGAGTTCACACGAAGTAGAAATGTGAAGGGGTAGATCATTTATATAGACCAACAATAATAAAGGCCCTGCTATTGATCGTTAAGGTACTCTACTAGTAATACCTTCAAACTGTGATTTTTGGTTATTTATTAAAACGCATTGCTGGCTGTCAGAAATTAAAAATTTCAGAAGATTAAGGAATTCAAAACTAATACCACATGATTGTAATTTCGGAAAAGGATGTCGTGGTTAATTACATCAAAGGCTTTTGCAAAGTCAACGAGTAATGCTCCGTAAATTGTGTTCTCGTTAATATTATTAAGCCATTGTTCTATCATATATGTAAAAGCTGTAGTACAAGAATGCTTAGCTCTGAAGCCAGATTGATTTTTATCTAACAGGTTGGGGGTTTTTGTGAAGGGATCTAGAATATGGTGGCTAATGTGTTTTTCAAGCCGCTTGGTTAAGATAGACAGAATTCAAATGGATCTGCAGTAAGATGGGGCAGAACTATCACCGGACTTAAAAAGCGGAATACCTTTAGCTTGTTTAAACATGACAGGACAAAATGATTTGTCAATGCATGAAATGCATTATTCAGGTTAAAGTTTCAGTAATAAGCAGAGCAGACAGTTTAAAAAATGTTTTCCATCCAGTTCATCAACTCCTGTTGAATTTGTTTGCTTAAGGTTTATTAGTGTTTTATAAACAAATTAATCTGACCCAAAAAAGGAATATAGGTTTTGTTTTTTACGTTTATAGACTGACAAAATGCAGCTAGTTTATGTAGATTATTTTCTTTGAATTTTTCAGCAGTTCTAATTCTATCAGAAGTTTTGATAAAATGTACATTCAGTTTATCAGAGGAACTAGTTTTAATTACTGTAGATGAAGGTGATTTGTTTTCCTTAAAGGATTAATTGCTTTCCAAATCGTATTATAACTGTTTTGGAGGCTATTGAATTTTTAATATATGTTTTCATTTTCTTTTTCTTAAGTGACGTTACTGCATTTCTTTGTTTTTTATATTCACATTCATTATCAGGTTTCTTTAAATAGTCTCTAAGATTAATGGCTTGTTGTACCTGATTGTCTAGCCATTTCGGTTTAGAATAGTATTTAACTCGTTTTGTATAAATAGAAGCATGTTTGTTGCATGTCGTTATAAATATGTTATACCAGTATGATAAAGCATCATCAGGGTTAATAAAATTATTTACATTTGAGAGATTACTATTATGAAGGTCTGGTAAAAAATCATCTTCGTTAAATTTATTAAATGATAGAATGTTATTATTTTATGACCTGGTTTAGGTATTTTTTGCTCCCTTTTTATTCCATGTTAGACATACTGGATAATGGTCACTGCATCCATATACTGGTACACACACTTCTGTAACGTGAACTTTGTTACTTACGTAAATGTGATCTATGATTGTATTACAATCGGCGGTTACTCTTGTTGGTGTTGGTACTATTTGTTCAATATTTACAAAATTGACTAATATTTGTCCAGTGTATGTTTGATTTATTCAGATCAACATTAAAATCACCCAATGAAACAATTTTTTTGGATTGTAATAAAACAGCATCAATCATAGAACTACATGTTCAGTTGGATGTCTGTATACAAATCCAATCATAATGGAAGCTGCATGTTTTATGTCAATTTGAAGCTAAATAGATCTACATGATGATGTTCAAGGAGATGAAGACGCTTATATTTCATTGATTCGCTTATATAAACTAATAACCCGGGTTCTTTATCCTTTTCTCTATGGTGTTGTAATAAAGAATAGCCAGGCACTGATATTTCGGAATCATAGGACTTGTCAGATAACCATGATTCAGAGAAGCCAAAAACATGAAATGGTGTGTTGTGATTATTACGATTGGATGATATTTCGTGTGTTTTGTTGATTGCATGGCATATATTCAAATGACCAATTCGAAGTCCGTCTTTAGATGGCCAGGTGGTAAATGACATTGGATACTATTATACCCCCCAAAAAATTATACAGTAACATAAGTTATACATCAAACACAAATTAAATTATTTTTCAACAATCCTAGCTAGAACTCAAGATGTTAATTATGCGTAGTCTATGTCCAGATGCTGTTGAAAATAATTACAGGACATTTTAAAAGATTAATAACTAAATATATAACAAGGAATTTTTCGTAACAGCACAAGGTGAACTTTATATGAAATAAATACTAAATATTCAAAAGGTTATTTTGTCAATGAAACAAATAAGTCAGCTTTAGATCTGAGCCGCAAAACACAAAATGTGCACCCTACTTTCAGTCAGTTAAATATTAGTTTTACGAAGGAAAGAGAGAGAGAGAGAGAGAGAGAGAGAGAGAGAGAGAGAGAGAGAGAGAGAGAGAGAGAGAGAGAGAGAGAGAGAGAGAGAGAGAAGAAAAGGAAGAAGTGAAGGTCGAGGAAGGGGGAATGGGGTGCGTAATTTGAAGGGTTGAACTCTTATTCCCGGCGAATTTGTCCTCTGCTGACCCACTTGGAGACCTCTCTCTCTCTCTCTCTCTCTCTCTCTCTCTCTCTCTCTCTCTCTCTCTCTCTCTCTCTCTCTCTCTCTCTAACACACACAAACACACACACACACACTGCACACGCACAGCTCTATTTTTAACGCTTCAGGACAAATATATATCTGCATCTGTACACGCTCATACACACATACGAACACACGCATACACACATGACGCCTACAAACACACACACACGCACAAAACACACACACACATATGACACGCACACATGACACACACACATGACACACACACACATAAAACACACACACAGACGCACAACACACTAGCATCGCCCCCGGAAGTCTTTTAGATAAAGAACAGCAGCTTTGCGACATTTGATGCCGTAGATCCTTCCCGCCAGCCAGACCTGCCCACGCCACACTCACTCACAATCCCTCCGCCTCTCCCCATCCTCCTCCAGCCCCCCCCCCCCACCATTACCTCGCCCCACCCTCCTTACATTCCTCAAATTAAAAAAAACACCTCAGTATCAGTATTAAAATTTGTGGGTTTTTTTTTCATAACAAACTTTTTTTAAAATAATTATTTTCCAAAACATGCATGCAAATATTATATTTTTTTATTCTCAAAAACTGGAAGGAAAAGGGACATAACAAGAGAATATTACAATAAGAACGAAGGATTCCCAGTTCCTTGAGGCACATGTACAAGTTGTTAAGACAAAATCATACACTTCGGATTTGCACATGTAATAGCATATTTGGTTTTTAATATTTTGTGATAGAAAAGTTGAAAAGGAGAAGAGAGAGAGAGAAAGAGAGAGGGAGACAGAGCGAGCATCATGGGTCATCATTTTGCAAATTACCCAAAACCAGAATTAGCTGGCAGTGAAAAGTACGCAACTACATTTAACTATAAAGCTTATCTGCCGTCAAACAGTAGTAAGTACGGGTGCCATGTTTGTACACATTTTTCATCTCTCATTTTAAAAACGCCGTATGTTTTCCTTCTTCATATCGGCTTTTCAGCACACCTGTAAAGGACGTGTAAAGTGGAATCGTTTTTTTTTTCCCATTTTGCATTTGTAAATGAATGATTTTGATAATAAAACTAACTTAGCTAATATTGTGTCCTTTCTTATATTTCTTTCACAGCAAATATTACGAGATGTTCGCTGGTGGAACGCAGCAGAATGAGATAACACTTAGTATTTAAAGCTGTTTCAAATTCAGTCCAAAACGTTTGAACGAAAGGACACTTAAAAAAAAAAAGGTGTTGTATGTTTTCCCTTTCATCTTCACAAACGTACAATTAATTCTCTGTTCTACTCTACTATATTGGTTCCTATTATTATATGAATTATTCTAATTTGCAGCCAATTCAATTTGATTTCCCCAATTTCTTGTGTTTTCTTAAATATTTTTTCCCATTCTACTGTGCCTTCTTTTATCCTCCCGTCCCAGTTTTTACAACAGTTTGGTATTACTTCATCTTTAACTAATGTATCATAAAATATCCTCGTACCTCTCGTAATTGTGCGTATAAGTCTCAACACTTTACTATTGTTATAATGAACAAGGTTAGTGTTGCTTACCTGCAGTCCACTACGGCGAATATATTTCTTAACAGCATCTACACAACCATAATGCACTAAAAAATTAATAGTCATTCTATGTTTTCAACAAAAGCTTCAAAACTTTTCTTTTTTTAATGCCATTGTTATTCAACAAACTTCCAATCACATATACACCTTTTTCAATCCAATCTGGAAAGTAAATTGTTTTCGCTTCAGCTAAAATATTATTATTACAAAATAATGGCTCCGAATAAATTTCCTCAGCGCAGTCAAGTCTTATTTTATCTCCCAGAATTTCATACGCCCTAAGAACGTCATACCAGATAGGGTTAATATTTTCTTCAATACACAATTTGTTACCAAGTTTATTAATTAACAATACCTTCTCATTTATAATTTCAATTATATTTTTCTATTTATGCTTAGTCTTCATCAACTTTTTGATCCAAGTTATTTTTAATGCGTTCATTTCGTGGCGTACCTCTGGGAGACCAATAGCTCCATTAGAGATACTTTAAATTGAGACTTTTTAGACATCTTAGCATTTCTATTATTCCAAACAAATGTAAAACCATTTCTTTGAGGTGAATTTACAATATAGTTTGTGTTATGTTGGAGACGCGTGCGATTGTAGTCTTACGTGTGAAACAGGCACGATAGTAGGCTTGCGTGTGTGACGCGCGCGATAGATCAGATCGTTTTGTTTTGCTGGGCATGCAGTGATGGAGTGTATTTGTCTTTGATTTGATTTTGCGTTGTTATTAGAAGAAGCTTTGTATAACATCGGTGTTTTTAGTTGGTCGATATTATTTGAGAATTTTCTCGAGTCAGTTGTTTACTATCGATCGAAGCGTATGGATAGTTCTAGTGGTAACCACGGAAGCTTCCATTCCAAATAAGGTTGTATGACGTGAGACAGTGATGATAAAATTATTTCTGATTGGTTGAGGTGTGTCACGTTGGGGGTATTCTCGCTCTTTCTGGAGTTAGTTATATAGATTAACCTCCCCAGACACATAAGCGTATAGGGGACGATAAAATAAATAAATGAATAAATTTTCTGGAGTTTACAGAGACTATAATAGTGCCGCACTGTTTCAAAAGGTTGTTTTTTTTGAGAGAGTTGAAAGTAAAAAGTTGAGAATGAAAAGGCGATTGTATGCAGTTGTTGATGAACGCTGAATAAAGTTTGAAAACTACATACGAAGACTTAGCCTTGTTGCTGAGTGAGCAGGCTGCGTGGATAAACGAATCTGAGTTACACCTTATCAGGACTTCAGCATTGGGGCTGAATCAACTACTTATAGAAAAACAACGTCGAGTGTAACAGTTTGGTGGATTGGACAGTAACAGCCAAAGATATACGAGCTTGGACAAGATCAACGACTTAAGCACAGCAACCCGACCAATTGGCGTTAACCGACGTTTACACCATATAATGTACAGTATCTTAATTTCTAGAAATTTTGTTTCAAAGTTTAATTTAACACAGTTTTTTTAATTCATTTGTAAAAATAATTCCCTGCAAGACCCGGAGGTGGCAAAAATATTTCAGGCCACAATTGGAGGGAAATTTGCACCACTGCTTATTTTGGGGGCAGGCGAAGTAGATGTCAACACCATGACCAATACCTTCAACTCAGCTGTAACAGATGCCGCCACTGAGATCCTTGGCAAGCACCGACCAAAGAAGAAGCCGTGGATCACACCTGAACTTTTGGATCTGTGTGATAAACGAAGAGAGTTAAAAAAGAAAAAGAACACCTCACAGGGAGCTGATGTCTACCGAAAAATCAACAATGACATCCGAAAAGGCATGCGCACAGCAAAGGAGAACTGGATAGAAGATCAATGCCAGGAAATAGAGAACAATCTGAACAAGAACAACAGCAAGAAGGCTTACCAGACTGTGAAGCGGCTGACAAGTGTTAAACAGCCCAAAGTCTCCACTATCCAAAGCAAGTCTGGCATTTGCCTTACAGAAGAACAAGAAGTCTTGGACAGATGGACAGAGTACTGCTCTGACCTTTACAACCATACACCAAATGGAGACCCATCAGTTCTAGCATGTCCCGAGAGCAGAGAAGAAGAAGAAATCCTCCCAATTCTCCGGGAAGAAGTTGAGGCAGCAGTGCAATCGCTGAAGAAAGGGAAGTCAGCGGGAGTGGACAACATACCAGCGGAACTGCTACAAGCAGGAGGAGAAGCGATGACTGATGCTCTCACCACTATCTGTAACAAGATCTGGCAGAGTGGGGAATGGCCTACACCATGGACCCAGTCGCTTGTCATCACTCTTCCTAAAAAAGGTAACCTTCAGGAGTGTGAAAATTACCGCACCATCAGCCTCATCAGCCATCCCAGCAAGGTCCTCCTGAAAATAATACTCAACAGGTTGAAACCACAAGCTGAACAAATCATAGCTGAAGAACAAGCAGGTTTCATGGCAGGGCGAAGTACCACTGAACAGATTTTCAACCTCAGAATAATCTGTGAGAAATACCTACAGCACCAACAACATCTATATCATGTGTTCATAGACTTCAAGAAGGCATTTGACCGAGTCTGGCATGCAGCTCTATGGGCAACCATGAAAGTGTACAACATCAGCCCTAAAATCATAGAAGTCATCAAAAGCCTGTATGACAAGGCTACCAGTGCAGTCCTCCATAACAGC
This sequence comes from Oncomelania hupensis, assembly GCA_036898135.1. NCBI lineage: Eukaryota > Metazoa > Mollusca > Gastropoda > Littorinimorpha > Pomatiopsidae > Oncomelania > Oncomelania hupensis. The sequence continues at coordinate 19,252,523 of CM072527.1, read as the reverse complement.
GTCATCGGGAACTGGTTCAGAACAACAATCGGTGTGCGTCAAGGATGCCTACTCTCTCCAACACTCTTCAACATCTTCCTAGAGCGCATCATGTCAGATGCTCTTGCAGATCACGAAGGCACAGTCAGCATAGGGGGCAGAGCAATCTCCAATCTTCGTTTTGCGGATGATATTGATGGATTGGCTGGAGAGGAACAAGAACTTGAACAGCTTGTACAGAGGCTTGACACCACCTCCAGAGCTTATGGAATGGAAATAAGTGCAGAGAAGACCAAAATGATGACCAACAACACCAATGGCATCAACACGGACATCAAAGTACAAGGCCAATCCCTCAACACAGTGCACAGCTTCAAATATTTAGGAGCCATTGTGTCAGACAATGGGTCTCGACAGGAAGTCCTCTCCAGGATCGCACAAACAACTGCTGCCCTGACAAGGTTGAAGCCCATTTGGAAAGACAGAACCATCAGTCTACATTCCAAAGTAAGACTGCTGCGATCTCTGGTCATCTCCATCTTCCTATATGCTTGCGAAGCATGGACCCTCACAGCAGATCTCCAACGAAGAATACAAAGCATGGAGATGAGGTGCTACAGAAGACTTCTGTGCATTTCCTATACCCAACACATCACCAACGTTGAAGTCCGACAGACCATCACACAAGCCATTGGACAACACGATGACCTGCTCACAGTGGTGAAGAAACGGAAACTCCGATGGTATGGCCACGTCACCAGATCATCAGGCCTTGCAAAGACCATTCTGCAAGGCACAGTGCAAGGAGGTAGAAGAAGGGGGAGACCGAAAAAGAGGTGGGAGGACAACATTCGAGAATGGACTGGTTTGACACTGAGCGAAGCCATGAGGGCTGCTGAGGACAGAGAAAGATGGAGTATGCTGGTTAAGCGATCATCTGTGGTGCCCCTACGACCTTCGGGTTATGGGACAGGATAGGATAGGATAGGAAAAATAATTCCAAGTATTTTAAATGTCTCTGGGTTCCAGTCCATGCGCAGAGGGGGCAGGAGGACTGTAATAGAATTCTTTTACTACCTAACCACATTGCGCTACTCTTTTCTGTGTTCTGAGTATCAGGAGTTGTCTTTCCATCACCTCTCCCTTTCCAAAGTTTGCTCTTATACAACATTTACGCAGTTTGCTCTGCCCCTCGTCCCGGTAATATACAACACTTACGCAGTTTGCTCTGCCCCTCGTCCCGGTAATATACAACAATTCCCCAGTTTGCTCTGCCCCTCGTCCCGGTAATATACAACACTTACGCAGTTTGCTCTGCCCCTCGTCCCGGTAATATACAACACTTACGCAGTTTGCTCTGCCCCTCGTCCCGGCAATATACAACAATTACGCAGTTTGCTCTGCCCCTCGTCCCGGTAATATACAACACTTACGCAGTTTGCTCTGCCCCTCGTCCCGGTAGTATACAACACTTACGCAGTTTGCTCTGCTCCTCGTCCCGGTAATATACAACAATTACGCAGTTCGCTCTGCCCATCGTCCCGGTAATAGACAACAATTACGCAGTTTGCTCTGCCCATCGTCCCGGTAATAGACAACAATTACGCAGTTTGCTCTGCCCATCGTCCCGGTAATAGACAACAATTACGCAGTTTGCTCTGCCCATCGTCCCGGTAATAGACAACAATTACGCAGTTTGCTCTGCCCCTCGTCCCGGTAATAGACAACAATTACGCAGTTTGCTCTGCCCCTCGTCCCGGTAATAGACAACAATTACGCACACACACAAACGCACTCATGCACGCACACGCGCGCACTCACATACACTCTCTCAAACACTCCTACGTACATGTCTATAAGTAAGGAGGCCGTGAGAGAGAGAGAGAGAGAGAGAGAGAGAGAGAGAGAGAGAGTGTGTGTGTGAGAGAGACAGGCAGACAGAGAGACATGCTCAGATAGACAGACAGCCTGACAGACAGAGAAACATAGAGAATGAATGAATGAATTAAAATTTATTATTACATGTTCACACCTATAACATGATTACCGCACAGAGAGAGAGAGAGAGAGAGAGAGAGAGAGAGAGAGAGAGAGAGAGAGAGAGAGAGAGAGAGAGAGAGAGAGAGAGAGAGAGAACCCGAGTTCGTGTCCTGTGGTACTTTTGAGTCTGATCTCTCTGTGTAGCTGTTGTTTGGTGATGACAAGCCATAATTATTGTGTTGTTGAGCTGTGAGATATTTATTAGCAAATTCTAGAATTTCCATCGCTGTTTCTGTTTTATGCTCAAATCCCGTTGTGTCAAAATATTTGTATCATGCCCACACCCAGAGACACAGAGAGATACACAGAGAGATACACAGAAACACACAGAGAGATACACAGAGACACACAGAGACACACAGTGAGATACACAGAGGCACACATAGAGACACACGCAGACGCACACAGATACGAACACACACACATGAAATCATATACACGTACTTTTCTCTCTCTCTCTCTCTCTCTCTCTCTCTCTGTCTCTCTCTCTCTAACACACATATACACACACACCCACACACACACATACTTGCGCAGACACCGTTATTTGGACTTTCCTCTATCGCCACATACGTTCTGTGGACAATGGGTCGTGCTACGACCCCCTTTTTAAGTACTTTAAAGTGTTCTAACCCTAACCCTAACCCTCACGGATCATTAAATGGACGTCCCAACAAGGAGGTCTGTCCAAAGAACGTATGTAAACTTGCACTAGTTTGTCCCAATAACGCCGTGTAAACATCCTCACATACACACACACACATACACATACCCACACACACACACACAGAGTAAGTCCACCTCCAAAATCCTCCCTAATCCAATTCTCAGCGCCCTGTATTTTGTCCTTTCTTTGTCCTGAACATTCCAGCTAGAAGAGCATTTAATCTAGCAATTAAAAATCCAGTGGAATCCAATCAATACTTTGTTATCCAATTCGACAGTGCGTCCTTTCAATATTTGAACCATTTTGTTTTTATGTTTGTGCGTTTGCTATGAAATCGTTGTCTTTATTGCTTGATTTTTTTTCTTTTTAAATAAGATTGTATTATTGTTTCCATAAGAATTTACAGCAAACTCGTAGCACGGAACCATGCTGGTTCTAAGTAAAAAGACAAATTCTATGTGAGCGAACCCTGTTTTCTTTTCCCTTCGCATGTTTGGCGCTTTCTTCGGAAGTCACTGAACCTCAAGGTCTACGGGTCAGTACGTAGGTGAAACAGGTTAATAGACGTTATTTGTAAACTCAAGGTTTACAGACAATGTTACTACAGACAGTTTCTACTATAATAGAAGCTGTCTGGTTACTATGACTCAAACGCTACACACGATTTAAATCTCCCGACACAATTCATTTTGTGAGCGTTAGGAAAGAGTCTGGAATAGAATCTAGCCTCAAGTTAAAGGTGATGGGAGGGGAATGGAGTAGAGGTAATCAAAGGAGGAAGAGGGGTGGGGAGGGGAGAGAGAGAGAGAGAGGGACATAATTCAGTACATGCATAAAGTTCCAGGGCGTGACACGACGCTAAGTTGGCGTGGCCTCGTTTTCATTCAGTCTCGGTGCCAGAGCGAGGTCAAGGGTCGTGTCACCAAAGCTGTGACATCATCAGTTTATGTCCTCGGAAATGCAGCTGAAATAATTATTTATACATCTCACGCCCACACTACAGCGCCACGTACCGTCCTGTAGAAAAAAAAAACTCACAGAAAATGTCATGTGTGATCAGCACAGTGGCTAAAGAATGCAGGGGAATTGGGGAAGGGGGTGGTGGTATGGCCGCAGTGCATTGTGGGATGGGGGTGGGTGAGTGGCGTGGGGGGTGTATATTATGTGCGTATATTTATATATATAAATGTGTGTGTGTGGGTGTGTGTGTTGGTGTGTGATTGTGTGTGTGGATGCGTGTGTGTGATCATGTGTGTGGATGTGTGTGTGTGTGGATGTGTGTGTGTGTTGGTGTGTGATCATGTGTGTGGATGGATGTGTGTGTGCGTGTGCGCGTGAGAGTGTCTGTGCAGGAGGGAGAGAGTGCGTCTGTGCGTGCGAGTGTGCGTTCTTGATTTGTCTTCACAATGTCTTTCCAAGAATGTGGATCTGCTACACATGGCACATTCCAAAACGGAATTAACAAGGGGCCGCCCGTATCCCCACAATATTCCTTCCTAGCGCCGACAATGTTATACGGTCATCATCATCATCATCATCATCATCATCATCATCATCATCATCATCATCATCATCATCATCATCATCATCATCATCATCATCATCATCATCAACTGCTTCTTCTTCTTCTTCTTCTTCTCAACATATTTATCATAATAATCTTGGTCTTCTAAATTAACATCCTCCTCTTCCTCATCTCATCATCATCACTACCATCCAGCCATCACAAAGCATGGGAAACTTCAGGACAGGGCTGCTGTATGATGACAAAATGAAGCAAGTTCACTTGAATAAAATAAATGAAACACAAAGATTAATATTTTGACATCTTTAAAGAGAACTCAAATAGACGGGGAACGTCTCTATAACGTGAGTTTCGAATAATAATAATATATATATCCCGTGGGGTGCCGAGGGTTTCTGTATAAATAGTATCCCCACTTTCTGGAAATTTCGTGCTTTAAATTCCCACTTTTGCTGTCTTTCTCCTTTGTTCTTTCTCATTCCTAATTTGTTCTATCAATCTACTATATATCTTCTTCGCTAGACCAGTCACCTACCTTTTTTCTTCAAAACTCTTTCAAAACTCCTCATTTGTGTATGAGGTCTGTTGGGTCAGCTTGGGAATATTTGACGCTTTCTTCCAAATGGTCACTAGGGCTTCCTATGATATTATAATTTAGCAATGTAGGCATTTTATGTGTATGTGTTTTGTTGATATTTTACAATGATGTTAATAATCTTTTTTGTTTTTGTGAACGGGGTTCGATAGAGTAAGCTTTTAGCCTCAGAGTTCCCTGCGTGGGATGCCTTTACTGGAAAGAGACGGCTGGTGGAGTGCCTCCAGTGTTACCACTAGGGTTGTTTCACCAGATCTTTTATACAGATCAGGGGCGAGTCCTCTCTCAACCAAGTTGTGGTCCTGATTTTGTTGTCCTGATTTTGTAAAATGCAGACAAGTAAGTCATCACTGTTTAAATAACCATATTATGAAGGTAAAAGTATGACGGCCTACTAGCGCCAAATCCTAGAGTTACCATTATCACGAGATAATTGAAATTAAAACTCGTTCTTTGTAATTTAAAGAGATACCGGTATTCCATAGTTAATAATTATCAGTATTTACCACGTCTTCCTAGCGCCCAAACCGGACAATTACAAATATCATGAGATAATTACAAATATCATAGGAAAATTACAGTTATCAAGGGATAATTACAATTATCATTAAAAATGTGCAAATATCTACGCGTGATCATGTTTAATTTTTAGTTTGGGCTCTGGCAATCCATTTGGAAATAGGCCAAAGCCAACAATTTTATTTTTTACTTGATAATTACAATTTGTATGTGTTTATTGTAAATATGTCGTTAATATTTGTAATTTTCACATGATATTTGTAATTATCACATGATATTTGTAATTATCACATGATATTTGTAATTATCACATGATATTTGTAATTATCACATGATACTTATAATTATCAGGTTTTGGCGCTAAAAGACCATCATAATGTGATTTACACAGAACACGTATTAATTATAATTATCACTAATACCTGCTAATGTACGTTTTGGCGCTAAGAAGCCGCCTTAGTCAAAATTAACCATGATCATGTAAAAATTGAAATTATGAACTGAAAATGTTAATTATTATGTGATAATGACAATTTTCGGTTTTGACGCATTTCCATGCGGATTGCTAGAGCCCAAACTGAAAATAAACATGATCACGCGAAGATATTTAAAAATTTTCAATGATAATTGTAATTTTCCCTTGATAATTGTAATTATTCCATGTGTTACGTTTGAGACGCGCACGATAGATCCGATCGTTTTGTTTTCCAAAGCATGCAATAACAGACTGTATTTACCTTTGATTTGATTTTGCGTTGTAGTTGGAAGAAGCTTTGTATAGTGTTGATAATTTTCGTTGGTCGATATTATTGGAGAATTTTCTAGGTTTATTTGTTTACTATCGATCGATGCATCTAGATAAATCTACTAGTAGCTGAGCGATTCTTCTAGCCTAAAGAAAGTTGTATATGACGTAAGACAGTGCATATTGTCCTGATGACGAATTTTATTGTGATTGGCTGTAATTGCGTCACGCTGGAATGTTCGAACGTTCTCTAGAGTATAGAGAGACTATATAAGTACCGCACTATTTCAGCACTATTTCAGGAAGTTGAATAAAATCATCACCCGTCCCCTATATGCTTAATGTGTCCGAAGACGTAAATTTACTCAAAAAAAAAGGGAAGTTGAAAAGAGTTGTAAAGGTGGAAAGTGGAAAAAGCGATTGAGCGATTGTATGCAGTTGTTGATGTACGCTAAATAAAGTTGGAAAACTTCATACTACGACTCCTGCCTTGTTGCTGAGTGAACAGGTTGCGTGGATAAACGAATCTGAGTTACACTTATCAGGATTCAAGCACCAGGGCTGAATCAACTACTGATAAATAAATAAAAAACATGATATGTGTAATTATATCATGATATTTGTAATTATTAGATTTTGGCGCTAGTAGGCCCTCATATAAAAACGGTAGCAGTATAATTGTAGAAATAAATAATTGACAAGCGACCCCATAACCCGAACAAATAAAGTTATGGTCACACGGAATGTTGAACTTTGTCATTGCGAGATCCAGTTACATGGAATAAAAACAGAAAATTGCTAGCACACAACATTTATAAATTATAAATTTACAATAATGAGAAATAAATGGATGCTACAAACTAAAAGAATATTAATATGCACAAAAAAGAGACATTGTATGGTTTTAACTTGCTTTTATCCAAAATAGCTTTTGCTGAAACAAAGAAAGAAAAATGATGTATATATTTGTGTCATCTATTTAGATTGAGAGAAGTAAGTGGTCCAGACAAAGAGACCTAGGCCACCAAAGACACAGATGGCGGTTTTCTCAAACGTTAGTTTGGTTGGGTCTTTGGTTTGGTTTGCCACCCGACGGTAGGGGTGGGTGGGTGGGTGTTTTGAGTGTGAACTACAACTGGGGTCGGCACCACACTACGTAGCAGAATTATAAACCTTACATTCGCCTCTCCTCTAACACACTTGCGAGAGATACTGGGTCAGTCTCCGCTACGCTGTGCATAGAAACATACAGACAGGCACAGATCAGAGTGACAGACATACATACATACAGGCAGACATAGACAAACAGAAAATGAGAAAGGGGGTCTTGGGAGAAAGGGTAGGGTAGTAAGTGTGATACCTCTGGCACTACAGGCCGGAGGAAAACGGGAGGGAACTTAACAAGTGGCAGGGCGAGGCTGTAGCGTGGGGGCATGGTTTTGCAAGATCAACAGGTGGTTCTGAGAAACGGGACAAGAATGTCAGCACCGCTTTGCCCTATGAGGACAAAACGAAGCAAACCCATCGATACTACATTGAGAGACTCGACATAATGCCTCTAATTTCACTTTAGTTCATTTATTTTATTTTATTTCTTTACTTATTTTAGCCGAAGGGCAGTTGGCATTTAAAAAAATGGCACTGACAGTGTGGCCTCACGCTCATCATATTCTCTATGAAGCTGAAAGCCGGGTGGGATGACCTTGGTAGCATTGTTAGGGTGCTGCTTATCAATGCCGAAGGTCCTGGGTTCGATACCGGCATGGGACGATTTCATGTGACGCAGGTCCGGGTCTCGTCAGGAGGCTTTTCCTTCTTCCCTTCAATAAAGGTATTGGACGCAGTCAATCTAATTATTTTTTTTAAATTGTTTTCTCTTCCGCTTTCCGTAATAGCGCTCTCTTTAGATCGCCGCGCTTATGGGTCGAAGGAAGAAAAAAAACGCGTGATAGCATCTTGTGTTGTTATTATTATTCCCACCCTTGTCGGATGTTGCATCAATTTTTATTCATCAGATTAACATAAGTTGTACTAATTCTTTGTCGGATAGCGCAGTGGTTGGAGCACTCGCTACTGTGTCGCAAGTTAAGCACCGTCCAGTGCGGTTAGCACTTGGATGGGTGACTGCAAAACGTGAAGCGACCAATAACAACGCCCCCAGTTGACTCAACTGTGACTGAGTACCTACTCTCTTAAGGGTGGGGAAGGCAAAGCAGCGAGGGAGAGAGATGGGCATCACCCTCATTACGCTGGCCCAAGATAAGTGTGATCTCCAACATCACGCTCCCCTACGGCCACAAGGCTATGGGACTACCTTTACCTTTACCTACCTTCAATAATGGTATTGAATGCTGTCAATCCAAACTTTCACAAATAAAACTGTGATTTCCTTTCCGTCTTGTAACGTAACGACCTGCCTGTTCATGAGTGATGAATGTGTGTAAGTTGTGTATGTAGGAGTGTCTGTAACGTAGGAATGTGTGTTGGTTACAGATCGCTGCGCTTTGAGTCTAATATTTGATATTTGAGTCTGATACAGCTCATATTTGTTCTGCTTTTTTGGCTATGCTTGTGGATTTGCTGTGATTGTGATGACTTGTTTGCAGAAAGGTAACTTTATGTATTTTTTGATTTTGTGTGTGTTTTTTTTTTCTCATTGTATAATTTCTAATGCAATATTGTACGTTGTTTAATGTTTGTTTCTTTCTTTTCATGTAAAGCGCTATGCGCTTGTCTATAAAAAGACAAGTAATAGCGCTATATAAATGTCCATTATTATTATTTTTTTAAAATTATTATTATTTAGGAATAAGGCACGTATAGCATCCATTATTATTATTATTATTATTATTATTATTATTATTATTATTATTATTATTATTATTATTATTATTATTATAAAGTCTGCACTTTTAAAGTGCAAACGTACTCAACATGTAAGATTGTGGGTGCCTATACGGAAGCACAAGATAAAAACAAGACAATCTATTTTTGGACCCCAAAACTAAAATGGGGTCGCTTTCGTTTGTCATTGTACCGCAGTGATGTGAGCCATGCTTGGTTCAACGTTACGTACGCCGATGTTTGACCTCCTCTTTTCTTCTTATTTGTTCTTTACTACTGACATCTCCTTCCCCGCCCTCTCTATCCTGTCCCACCTCCTTTCCCGCTTGATTGTGTGTCGTATACCCCAACACGTTACACTCTCCCCACCACCATCCTTTATAATATAGCAATTTCCAGAAATTTAATTTTAAGCACGGGCTTAATTACATGTCGCTTAACTTCCCCAACTAAATTTCACGCTCTGCTCCCTGCACTCGAATCTTTCCATCCTCGCATTTTCTCTCTGTCTCTGTCTGTCTGTCTGTCTCTCCGCTAATTTAGTTCAATATTTTGTTATTTTGCGCTATATCAATTTGCCTATCATTAATAAATAAATACATTTTAAATTTTACTTTCTTTTTATTAATTTACTTTATTGACTTTTTTCTTTTCCTATTGTAATCACCCTTCCCTAATTGCCAATGGCGCGTGGAAAGCATCGTATCGTATCTGTTTGTCTTTCTCTGTCTGTCTGTCTCTCTATGTCTCTCTCTATCCAAGGCCGATATAAAACAATTAAAACTTTTGTCAAAGCGTTTCTCTGTCTCTGACTGTCAATCTCTCTCTCTCTCTCTCTCTCTCTCTCTCTCTCTCTCTCTCTCTCTCTCTCTCTGTCTCTCTCTCTCTCTCTCTCTCTCTCTCTCTCTCTCTCTCTCTCCCCTTGTCCTCTCTCCCTGTATCTCCGCCATTCAGCCTAGCCTTCAAGGCCTTGCGGAAAGCTAAGTTTTGTTTGCATCATGTGGGAACAGTTATGGTCTTACAACAAGTGTTGGACATCATGTGGGAACAGTTATGGTCTTACAACAAGTGTTGGACATCATGTGGGAACAGTTATTGTCTTACAACAAGTGTTGGACAGAATTCTCCAGGGAACAGAACACACTCAAGTCGCCTTCTGCAAGTGCTTTTTACCCACGGGAACCATTTTTTAAAAACCTCACACCATTCTCTTCACTTTGTATATAGTTGACGCCGTCGCTGAGGAGACACAAAATGGACGATCATTTAGGCTTATTTATTTTACTTATTCGTTCTTGTGTAGCGCTCAAGAGCTGCTCAAGGCGCTGGCCGAACCAGGATCTAGCTCAAGCGGCCCGAGGCGCAAAGTTGCTGCCCCAGGCGCATGGTCTGACATTTGAGGCCAGTGAGCGATCCTCAACTAACTCAAATGGAAAGCCTAGCTGAGTTTATTTGGAGCCTTGTCATTTGGGCCTTTGTTAAGCCTAGGTCTGACGACCAACGTTTTGATTGCAATCATAAGGAAAAAATTGACCTGAGTTACTGATTTCGTGAGACTATCACCCAGTCATCTCAGTCAAATCGGTTCGCAGCGTGATTTGCGACGATTTTCCACGTTTAGAACATGCTATAATTCCGACGAACTGATTGCGAGTCATTTAGCATGGGAACCAATGAAACGCGCTACATTGATCACGTGATTTTGCGGAAAATAACAAGGCCACGACCGGCCCGCTAGGAACGTTGAGTGTGAAAAATATAGATGCAACAAGTCACACATGAATGTTTATGAAATATTGTTTTTTTCGCTGAACTTAAACTTAAATTAAATGAATTGCTAGTGTTAATGTAAAAACATATTCGTCGCTGCTTTTTCACACATTTGGACTTTAGGCGCAGCAAGGGTAACAACTCTTGTGCTTTTGTTTATGCATAGTGACTGTGCGCATGTTGACCAAAATCAAACGTTTTAGTGTGACTATTGACGACGATCTCCAACGAAGAATACAAAGCATGGAGATGAGGTGCTACAGAAGACTTCTGGGCATTTCCTATATCCAGCACATCACCAACGACGAAGTCCGACAGACCATCACACAAGCCATTGGACAGCGCGATGACCTGCTTACAGTGGTGAAAAAACGGAAACTCCGATGGTATGGCCACGTCACTATAGATCATCAGGTCTTGCAAAGACCATCCTGCAAGGCACAGTGCAAGGAGTTAGAAGAAGAGGGAGATCGGAAAAGAGGTGGGAGGACAACATTCGAGAATGGACTGGCTTGACACTGAGCGAAACAATCAGGGTTGCTGAGGACAGGGAAAGATGGAGTACGCTGGTTAAACGATCATCTGTGGTGCCCCTACGACCTCCGAGTTACGGGATAGGATAGGAAAGGATAGGACTGACGACTCGCAGCGTCACATCATGACTCGCAAACATGTGGTGTCATTATGATTGCAGTCAAAACGTTCGTCGTCAGACCTAAGTTTTACAGAAATAGCCAGTGCCGCTGCCGCGACAATAGCAAGTTGAAACACCGAATAAAAGAGTCATTACAAGAAAGGCAACTCCCGCGTGAGAAAGTTTTTTTCGTCACGGTCGACCCAGATTCGAACCACGGTCACGCCAAACGCCAGCCCTCGACCACTGAACCAGAAAGTCCCGTCAGTTCCAGATTATAATTATTCTGACTCATTGTTTCCTATCCAAAGCAAGGGATCTCTTTTACTCTTTCTGAACGTCTAGGTTACTAAACGCCCGTCAGTTTCAAGGAATATTCTGACTCCGTTTGTTCCCATTTTGAAGCATGAGAAATTCCCCCCTATCTGACATTCTGTTTAAAGAGGTATGTCTAAATTTTGGGTGGATGCCGACGCCGGGGTGTGCATTAAGTATCCACATTTATTGCGACTATACAGTTGGCATTTTGATGCATGGAAACTCCCTCCCTTCACCCCTCAACCCTCCCCTTTCTGGTTTTCTGTTTCAATTGTCTGGGCGTCAGACGATGCTCCTAAGACAGCAAGTGAGCGCCTCGGGCGCCTGTATCGGGCCAGCGCCTTGAGCAGCTCTTGAACTGGAAAAGAGCTACACAAGAAAGCTTTAAAAAAAAGGGACAAGGTGAATGAAACTCGCCAGTATGAAAGTTTATTCTGATTCCATTTTTCAAATTTGAAGCGTCTCTACCCATGGGAACCTTTGCTCTTTCTGAATTTCTAGTTCAACGGCCATTGAGGCTGGGATTGTCAAAACCAAAGTTTATTGTGGCTCCAGTTCCTGATTTTGCAACGCCTCTAACCATGAGAACTTTAATTCCTTCTAAATTTGTCGTTAAACGTTTAGATTGTCAGTACTAAAGTTAATTCTGACTCGTTTCCTTTTTGTGTTAAGACTGTATACTTTTAGTCTTTCCGAATTTCTGGTTGAAACGGCAAAGCGGGAAAGGCAGTTTGACAGTTTATTTGTATTTTATTAGCTGAAAGGGGTTCTTATCGTTTTCAACTTACTTTGGGTGCGGAAGTTAATGATTTCAGCATTCGTGCGAAACCTTCCTCCGCCTCCCTCCTTCCCTCCCTACCTCTCTCTCTTTCTCTCCCTCTCTCTTTCTCCCTTCCTCTCTCTCTCTCTCTCTCTCTCTCTCTCTCCAACTCTGCACACTCAACAGAGAAGAGAGGTTTTGTTTGCAACGCTACGGGCACCAGTACGGATCGATACTACAGCGAAATTCGCGGAGGATCTTAATGGCGTCTGTTAGTACTAAGAGCTGAAATACTTAACTCATTCGGTCGAACTCTGAGTTAAGACAACTGGTCGCGAACATAAGCACTTGTCATCTTATAGTTTCAATACATCTGGTGGTTGTTCCAGAGCACAGTGGATTTCAGAGCTCCTATTCCGTTCCATGCTATCTTGTCCTTGGTAGGGATGCAGATAGGACATGGACTCTATATGTAGTATATAGGGTCCATGGATAGGACGCCGCCCTTGCACCATAGAAGGCGATTCCAGCATTACTGGCATGGGGAGCAATTATATGATCCAAAAATCTTGTGGACTTAAGCCACCCACCTTGTTTTTCCTGCAAGGGTCACACATTTTATTCATTGTACTTCATATTAGCTTCTTTCTATTTCTATCTCTCTCCCCCCCCCCTCCCTCAACACACACAAACACCTCCACGCCCCCTCCACACACATCTCTCTCTTCTCCCCTCCCACCTTTTCTCTCCCCTCTCTTTCCACACTGTCAATTTGCTGCTGTAAGCATGTTGGTGTCTTCGAGTAGGAGGCTCTTTCTTCTTGTGACCTGTGACCTTTGGCGTGGCCAACCTTTGACCCAAAGGTCAGTGTTCGTGGTGGGAAATTGTGTCCCTTTTACTTTTCTCCTACGAAAGAGTCGAGAAAAACACACCCGTTCTTTTATTCCCTTCTTTTTCCAGCTCTCCTTTGAATTCTTGTTTGACATTTTCAGTCCAGGACGACTCGAAACCACTTGTTGAGGGTCGTTTCTTGAAACAGGCAGGGCTCAGTTTACGAGCAAAAATAAAGTGAGCTTGGGAAAAAAATGTGAAATTGCCCCAACAATTTGACCAATCTCTCAGTAAACGTCAGCTGCGTGAAATGGATACAGAAATGTTATCGTGGGAAATAAGCAAAATAGGTAAAATATATAAAGGAATACATACATACATTCATTCATACACACATACATGTACACATACAAACATACATACATACCTACATGCATGCACACATACATAAATACATACATACATACATACATACATACATACATACACACATACATACATACATACATACATACGAAGACAACGGTATAGATACAATTGTAGTTTAACATAGATATGGGCAAAACATCGTTGTTGGCACTGCCCCGCATTAGGTTAATGTTGAATAACGATCGAGGTCTTTCAACATTGACATTAGATGGCGTTTCAGATAGATAGGAAATTAAGATACTAATACAATACCAATGCAATATATCACACAACAATAAAATACAACACAATACACAACAATACAATGCAATGCAGTAAGCCTACAATACAATGCAATACAATACAGTACAATACACTATAATACAATGGAATGCAGCACAATACAATGCAATACTATACAATACAATGCAAAACAATACAATGCCATGCAAAACAATGCAGTTCAATACCATACAATACAATGCAGTACAATACAATGCAATACAATACAATACCATACAATACAATACTGTACAATACGTACTATACAATACAATGCAATACAATAGAATACAATGCAATGCAAATACAATATAATGCAGTACAATACAAACACAGTGCAGTACAATATATATATTACATTACAATACAATACAACGCAGTACAATACAACACAGTGCAGTACAATATATATATTACATTACAATATAATACAATGCAGTACAATACAACACAGTACAATGTAAATGCAGTACAGTACAATACAATACAACACAGTGCAGTAAAATATATATATTACATTACAATACAATACAACGCAGTACAATACAACACAGTGCAGTACAATATATATTACATTACAATACAATACAACGCAGTACAATACAACACAGTGCAGTACAATATATATATAACATTACAATACAATAC